>VDFB02160085.1:0-24467 GCA_007258455.2 Sequoia sempervirens
TGTTGAGCACTTGAATGTCCTCATCTATGGATTTTTGATTGTTTTCTTTTGTTGAGAGTCTTGTTTCCTCTTGAAGGCAGTCTGTTCTTAGCCTATCAAACTTGGGGAGTTTAGATCTCACACTTATTCCTTGAACAAATGACTCCCATGAGTTTGGTAGGCCTCCTAGTGCAATTAGTGTTAACTCTTTGCTATCAATTTGATATCCAATTGTAGATAATTGATCCCTTAGTTCAATGATCCTCATGAAGTATGCATTAATAGTTTCTCCTTTGTTTATTTGGACATTGTTGATTTGCCTCTTTAATGCAAGAGTCCTACTGGTGTTGTTTATCTCATAGGTGCTCTCAAGGGATTTGAACATTAGATATGCAGTTTCATGTTTTGCTAGAATAGGTACTATGTGGTCCCTAACTGCATCTACTAATATTTTCATGGCTTTTTCATTATTCTCAATCCATTGAGTTTTCTCAGGATCATTCTCTGGTTCCCTCTTGTTTTCTCTCACAAATGAGTCTTAACTTATTTTCTTTGAGAATCATCATGATTCTGAATTTCCATGAGGTGAAGTTGTTTGCTCCCTCAAGACGATCTTCAAATCTGATCACACTTGACATTATGAAGAATGTGATGTGAATTCGATTTTTCAAAAATACGAATTTTTTTCTACGTAATCTAATATCTAGATTTGATTTGGATTCACTCAACTTGGCTTTGATACCATGTAAATGTTAATCAAATCTTATCAGATTGTATCCTAAAAGAACCTATGGAAATTCTAAGTTTGAAATTTTGTTCTAGAATTCTAAGTCAGATTTATTTCTTTTGTATCAAATGTGCTGATTGCAGAACATTTATAGATTTCGATGTCTTGCAAATAAGGGAATGAAGTCCCATTTATATGTGGGAGACACGCCTCAAGGAGAGACACGTCTCATGAGAGGACGTGTCTCCACAAAGTGGAGACACGTCCACTCATGGGACATGTCCCTTGAGTGCGCGGGCTCCCTTAACAACCGAAACCATTCGGTGTTATCCATAGACTAAGATGTGTGTATTTAACAAACAACAATCATCTAATATGAATTCTGATTTATCCATTTGCAAATTTCGATCATCATCATCAGAAATTCGAATAACTTATTTGATGGTTTTATATTTTAAGAACAGTTTGGTTAAATATAAATGATGATGATGCATGAATGCAATCATCATTTATATCTGATCGAAGCTATCTTAAATCAACGAAGAGGGCCTAAAGGGTACAAGAAAGAGAGACAAGTCTAAAAGGAAGTTCCTAAAACCCTAGGAAAGAGTAAGTAAAGTGTTAGAATTGTGGTAAGAGAGGGCATGTGAAGGAGTGTAGAAACAAGATAAAGAGTTTGGATACTTCAAAGAAAAAGTCCTTCGAAGATGGTGATTTTGATGCTTTATTTATTTCTACTAACACTGTTAGTAATGATGCTTAGCTTATTGATTTAATTTGCCTTCTACCATATGACTCCCTCCTGCAAAAGAGTGTTTTAACTTCATATTTAGTTTATGATGGGGGAGAAGTTTTCGTTGGTGATAACAACATGAAAAATATTATTAGTAAGGGAAAGGTAAAGTTGTGTTTCAGTGATGGAAGAGTTAAAACCCTTGATCATATTTTACATATTCCAAGGCTTGCGAGAAATTTACTTTCGGTATCCAAGCTGAATGGTTCTAGAATGCATGTAACATTTGACAAGTCTGGTTGCAAGTTGGTAAGAGGGAGTTTGATGATAGCTAAAGTATCTTGGATTGGGACTTTTTTTAGGCTTAATGATTCCACTTTTTGTAACTCTGCCAATGTAACTAGCACTAAAAATGCATGTATGTTGTTGCACCATAGATTGGGTCACATAGGTGAAAAGGGTCTTAAAACCATTTTGAATAAAAATTTGGTTGACAATATTTCTTATTATTTTATTGGTAAAAATGATTTTTGTGAGAATTTTGTGTGTTTGGTAAACAGAATAGATCATCATTTCCTAATGGGACTAATAAAGATAAGAGATTATTAAAGATCATTCATTTAGATGTGTTTGGACTAGTGGATGTTGACTCTTTTGGAAAATATCGTTATTATGTTGCTTTCGTGATGATGTGTCAAAGATAAGTTGGATTTATTTTATTCATATTAAATATGAATTTTCAATAATTTAAGGAATTTAAAGCCATGATTGAAGTAAACAGATTATAAGGTAAAATTGACGATATTTATTATTAGGGTGAAAATTGTTCTAGGGAATTTGATGAGTTTTACATGGCATGTAGGTATTATTAAGAAAAATGCTACACCCTTATACTCCTCAACAAAATGGGGTAGCAGAAAGAATGAACTGGACCTTGATGGAAAGAGCTAGGAGCATGTTGAGTGGTGCTAAGATTGATAGATGTTTTAAGGAAGAAGTTATAAGTATTGCATGTTATTTGGTTAATAGATCTCCTTGTTTAGCTCTTGTTGATAAAACTCCTTATGAAGTGTGGACAGGTAGAAATCCTTTTATTTCACATTTAATGGTCTTTGGTTGTGAGTATTTTATTCATGTGCCTCGAGAGAAGCATTCTAAGTTGGATCTAAAAGCACAAAACTGCATATTTGTTGGTTAAAGTGAGAATGTAAAAGGTTATAAGCTTTGAAATTCACTAACCCATAAAATGGTTTACTCTATAAATGTGATTTTTAGGGAGTTTAGAGCCTACTCAAGCGAGGAACAACCAAAGGAGAAAGATAAGACAAAAACAGTGTACTTTGAAACAAAGTTGAAAAGTGAGAAGATGCACATGTGGAAGAGTTCAACCAAATGGATTAGAGGATGGCAAAAAAGAAGAGGGTTTAGAGAGTTTAGATGATGTGCAAGATGAGCATATAGAATAAGAAAAACAACAAGAACCCCTTACTCCTACCTTGAGAAGATCCACAAGAAAACAAAATCTAGTTGATAGGTATAGCCCATCCAATTTTTGTTGTGTATTTTCTTTCTTGAGTACTAACGATGAACCTAGATCCTATAGGGAAACTCTTTCTTCAAAATAAAGAGACTCTTGGATGCATACCATGCATCACGAGATGATGGCTTTGGATAGTTGTGATACGTGGGATCTTGTGAGTTTTCCCAAAGGAAGGAATTCCATTGGATGCAAGTGGGCATATAAGAAGAAGGTTGGTGTAGACTGTCGGTTAGAATGATACAAGTCCAGATTGGTGGCCAAGGGCTACTCCTAGAGAGAGGGAGTTGATTTCAGTGAAATTTTCTCTCTTGTTGCTAAGTTAACTTCTATTAGATTCCTATTATCTATTGTTGTTTCTTATGATTTTGAAATAGTGCAAATGGATGTTAAAACTACTTTATTGCATGGGGATCTTGAGGAAGAAATTTATATGCAATAGCCTGATGATTTTATTCTAAAAGGAAAAGAACACTTGATTCGTAGGTTAAAGAGATCTTTATATGGTTTGAAACAGTCACCCCAGATGTGGTACCAGAAGTTTGATGAATTTGAATTGAAGTTGGGTTTTGTTAGAAGTGAGGAGGATCATTGTGTTTATATTAAAGTTATTGATGATTAGATACTAATCATTGTCTTGTATGTTAATGACATGTTTTTTGGGTAATAGCAAGGTGATGATTGGGGAGCTTAAGACTCAACTTTCTGGAACATTTGATATGAAGGATATGGGGGCTGCAAAATATATCCTTGGGATGGAAATTAGTAGAGATCAGATTCATAGAAATCTTTGGTTAAGTCAAAGTAAGTATGTTGATACTATTTTGTAGAGGTTTAATATGCATAATTGTAAACCAGTAAATATTCCATTTCCAGTTGGCACTAAGTTGAGTTTAGACATGTTTCCTAATTCTAATAATGATATTGAAGAGATGTATAATGTTCCTTATGCTAGTTTCATTGGTAGGATAATGTATGAAATGGTTTGTACTAGACCAGATATAGCCCAAGAAATGGGATTTCTAAGCAAGTTTATGTCCAACCTTGGTAAAGAGCATTGGACTTATGTTAAAAGGGTGTTTAGGTACTTACATGGTACTTCTGATTATTTTTTGGTTTATCATGGTACTGATAATGTGGATTTAAGTCATTGAACATATAGGGTTTTCTTGATGTAGATTAGACAGGTGAGTTGAATAATTGAAGGTCCATTAGTGGCTATGTTTTTACTTTTTTTTTAGGTGCAGTGAGTTGGGTGAGTAAAAGATAACGAGTACAATTACATTGTCTACGATTGAAGTAGAGGACATGCATACTACTGATGCCTCTAAGGAAGTTGTATGGTTATAGAGACTGGGTATTGATATTGGTTTTGATTGCAAGACAATGAGGATCGGATGTGACATTCAGAGTGCCATATGTTTGGCTAAGAATCCTATGTATCATGCTTGTACTAGGCATGTTGATGTTCAATATCAATTTGTGCGAGAAATGTTTGAGAATATACAAGTCCTAATTGAAAAAGTAGACACTTTGGATAATGTTGTATATTCTCTCATAAATCCAATAACCACAAATATGTTCTTTTGGTGTAGGAAGGCCATGGGCATTGATCATTGTACTTAATTCCATGTTGATGTATCTTTATGGGTGTAATTTACAATGTATGATGTCAAGTGGGAGAATGTTAGGATTTACGTGACATCAACCTTGTGAATCCTTTAATTATTTATTTTCCTAATTTATTTTGTAAATTACCCATAAGAGGTGAAATAGTTTAACCAACAGTGGTGAAAGAGCTCGTGTAAAGAAAGAGTTATAGTTATTGTTTGTCTTCTAGGAAAAGGGAAAAATAGCTAGGCATCCCATTTGGAATATCCTATTTTTTAAGGTTTATGACATCCGTCATAAGTTGTAAGAGTGTCTATGACACTATCATAAGATTTAATGACGATTATGGCATAATTTATGATAACATTAATGACAGATTCCTTTCTTAGGTGCCCATGCATGAGAGATACCTTATGACAGTTGTAAGAGCATTTGTTAGTTGATATTTTTGGTGGATTTGGTGGTTTCAAGGAGGTAAGCATGATATTTGTCCAGGTGGTTTTACTACCTATTGTATGGTAATACCATAGTGGTTTTCATCCCCTCAAGTTTCTATAAATTGGTGCCTTGAGCTAGAGTTATTCATTCAGTTTTGTAGGTAACAGGGTGTTACTGGATACTATAGATTTTTATAGAGAAGTGTATTGTTGTTGTAATCTCTCTTGGATTAGTAATATACTTACCTTTCTCTTTTTGTGGTGGATTTTTTACTTTAGGAGTTTCTCCACATAAATCTTGTGTCTTGTGTTATGGTTTTCTATTTCTTTCTTTGATTATGCAATAGCATTCATATTAAGGGTTAATATTGGTTTTAGATATGCAATTACTATTAATTAAAGTTCATATTGTAAGCTTTCTTCACCTTGTTTTGCAACAGCTATCATTGGTCAAAAGGATTCACTCTCAAATTTTTTGTATGGGAAATAGATCTACCTATGAACGAGTAGATTTTCCTATGGATAGAACGTAAACACCTATATAGATTTTCCTCTGAGTAAAGCACAATCACCTATTGGGACAACATATCCGCCTAGGAAGGATAGGTGATGGATGACTTAAGCCACCCAAAAACAAATGGATCCACCTTTGAACAAAGAAGAGATTCCTATAAAGAAAGTGTACCTAACTAAAAAGGATGACTAGGGATGGAAAACATATTCACCTATGAATAAAGTGGATTCTCCTATGGACAAAGCGGATCTACCTAAGAAGAAGTGTATCCTCCTAAAAAGATGCACATCAAGAATGACTAGATGGGAAAGCACAACTTCCTTTGAATAGAGTATAGTTTTTTTATGGACACATCATATTTGCCTCTAAGACAAGCAGTTCCACCTAAGGAGGATGACAGAATGTATGGACAGGACAATGGATGTGTAACCACCTCTAAACAAGGCACGACCACCTGTGGACATAATGGAGCCACCTCTGAGCAAAGTGTATTTGCTTATGAAGGATGACTAGGGATGGACAATGTATCCACCTCTGAGCAAGGTGTAAACACTATGGACACAACAAAGCTTCCTTTGATAAGTGGGTCCACCTAAGGAGAGGGAAACAACACTATGGAAAAGGATGACACAAAAATTAGACATACACAAATTGGGATGGACAAAAGATAATCACTAATGTGCACAAGAAGACGTGCTAGATAACACAAACCTATATTAGTTAGGTGGGTTTGTTAACCTATCATAGGTCAACTAGCCTTGTGGCTAATATTTTGATATTGGTGAGGAGCGCCACTCAACAAGAGTTGGTAGATAGGGATCCAATAGCACATGTCTAAAGCGACAATGAGTTCACTTCTCCCTTTCTTTGGAGGTCCTGATACCTTCCCCAAAAATTTCCTACCTCTACTCAAGGGGATACATGGTGAGTAGCTTTAGGCATGATACTATACCCTACACTACAATAAGCAATAGTCAAAAGGTCCTAAGTTAGGCTAAAACAATTTCTTTATGCATCCCCAAACACCAAGAGGGTGTGTGAGGCACATCCGTGAACACCATCTCATTACAAGTGTGGGTCAAGAATGCCAATTAAGCCACTCAAATCAGCCCTACATGCCTAACTTGGAGTCACCCTTGACTATTAGTACTTCACTAAAAATGACATGACTGGATTGGTGTACAAATTTCGTTCTCCGCCCTTTCTATACCCCACCAATTTGTGTGGTTGAGCTCATCCTTTGGGGTGAAAAAATCCCCAAGCAGGCCTCCTAAAGGGAAGGATATTCTAGGAATTTCTTATCCCCAAGCTCTCACATAGCGCATGGGGAGAGTATATGCATATACTAGCACTCCTAGGTAGACTCATAGATGGACTTAGATTAATTCACAATTTATAATCCCCGAGCTCACACAAAGGGCAAGTGGAGAGCATATACCAATGAACAACCCAAAACACGGTAGAAAAATTAATTGACTCCCTTTAGAAAATGAAATGTGCCTAGCTAGTGCGAAAAATGTGTGCATATGTCTTCAATCGATCATCTTGCAAGAAATAGATTAGTAGTTTAGATACTCTAGTCTTCAAAAAAATGGGGTTAAAATTGGGTACAAGAAACTCACAAGCACTGACATACAAGTTAGCATATCAACAATAAACTAGTAACAAAATAAAAATAAACTATTACCAGTAGGTCCACCTATGCACAAAGCAGAGTTGCCCCTAAAGAAGCATAGTTCCCCTAAAGAATGTGCAGTCACTCATCAAGAAAGGCCACCTCTAAATATGTAGGTCTATCTGAGTAGATTTCAAATCCACCTAGGAAGGAAACAGAGTCACCTATGAAGGTCTTGGGTTTTTTTATGTAAAGATTTGATTGTGTAGAAGTCTGGTCCACTTTGAAGAACATAGAACTACTTGTGAAGGTTTTAGATTTGTCACTATTAGATCTGCCTGTGAAGGTGTTACATCCACCTCTAAATGAATCAAATCTTCTTGTAGAGAAACCAGTCCACCTATGAAGCTTGCTAGGTTTGGAGGGGGCCAAATTCAAAGCACATCCACCCCTAGAGAAGGTACAATTGCCCTTGTGTCAGGTGTACCCATCTATGCAATAGATCTACCTCTTAAGCTAAAACCTACAACTTTCAAAATCTAAAAACTTGTAAAAACAAATTAGTTGACCCATGATGTGGGTCCCACCGAGTGTACCATAAATGTGTGTAGTGATTTTAACAACCTAAAATGCAAGGAAATATAAACAAACCAAACAAATTACAAAACCAAGAAAACACTCAAGATAAGGGCCAATATGTAACTCAAACCTGCAAAAAATCACATGAAAATGGAGTCCAAGTTGAGCTTGTTACCACGATTTCCCAGTTGATGTGGTTGTATGTATGCTCTACACCAATTTAGACAGCATAACCCTTTGTTTTTGCTCAAATTTGATCACAATATGGAAATATTGGCTATGGTTGCATGAAAGTGTTAATATTGAGTGCATGGGAATTGAGAATTGGAAAATTGACTAGTAGTTATTTAGCCAAGGGAGAGAGGAATAGACGGTTGACATGGAAAGGAGGATGAGATCAAGGGTTGAGATGCATCTCAACCCTTGAGGTGATGACACTTGTCACCTTGTGGATACATGAGAGGTACCAAAGGGAATGGATAAGATCTCCTCATAAAGGAGTTTCTTGTCCAATCTTCCCAAATCATGGGAAGGATGTGACAAAAGGGAATTAAAAATTCCCTTATAATCCTCATGTGGAAGGGAGAGGAATTAAAAATTCCTTGAAGTACTTAGGAGGAATAAAATGGAATTAAAAATTTTATATGGGGATGGGGGTGACTTCTCCAAAAGGAGAAAGACATTAATGATGGGTTGACTTGGGGAAATTCCATAATTGGCATGATGATTAGGTGCTTTAATCAAGAGTTTTTATTGTGCAAGTAAGGATTAGGTGGGTGATTAAGTTAACGAAAAGGTATTATGAGCTTACTTACATATGTTGGAGGATGTGACACCTCCTAATCAAGGATTGGGAATGTGCACATATTAATGACATGATTAAAGCAAAGGGGATTAGGATTAGGGGTGGATTATGGAGGATGTGACCAGGTGAGAGAAAAGGGGATGAATTAAAAAATAATTTTAATTCATGTGGGCTAATGACTAAATTAAATAAATTGGTTTATTTATTTAATTTAGAGAGAAAAGGGTAAAGTATTTAATTAAATGATTAAATACCTTAGGATTCCTTAGGGAAATGATGGATATTAATTTAATAATAAAAATATTATTTAATTAATGTGAATAAGAAGGTGAGATAGACAAAATAAGGATGAATTTGATCAAATTTGAATGGTCAAATTTAGGTTTCTACACAATGTTTGAACAATAAATAACAAATGTGAATGTAATTTTGAATTTATATCTTATTTAAATGATTAAAATAAACCCTAATGCAACCTATGATACCATATAATATGCATTTTTTTTGAATTTTTATGCCTTTTATGATGTAAAAATGAAAACCCTAAATGAGAAATGTAGAATAATACAAAGTGAAACCTAGATCTAGGGTGAAATTTTAGAAGGTGTATAATGTTAACAAGTCAAGTTCACCAAAATAAAACATAGAAAAGTTAGATCCTAGGTCCAATGCAAAGAACCTAGGATCATTTGTTTGTTTGTTGTAGTGGCCCTTTTCTAAGATTTCATTAAGATGGAGATCAACAAGGTGAGTAGATTGACTTTCAACCATGAAGGTGAGCCAATCAGACCTAGATCTGCATCTTTTTGAGTCTTGGAATAGATTGGAATTGATTTTCATTGATTAACCTAATTAGACTATGTGCCCTAATATAAAAATTGCAAGGTTTTGACAATTGACAGACTATAACAAAGATTTGTAGGTAGATCTAATAAGGGCGGAGTGTTGTGTACCTATCCTAAAAATTTTGTGTCAGTTTGAATATGAGGATAGTGGTGACCAAGGGAAATTGAGTCCTTGTAGGAGTACTTTTGTTATGTTTTTGCAGTCCTTTGATGTAAAATTTGAGACTCTTATTTTCACTTGTAAATGTCACACCCTGTCATATAGGGCTACCCAACCAATCACAAGGTGACAAGTTTCATCACCTCAAGGGTTGAGATGCATCTCAACCCTTGATCTCATCCTCCTTTCCATGTCAATCATCTATTCCTCTCTCCCTTGGCTAAATAACTACTAGTCAATTTTCCAATTCTCAACTCCCATGCACTCAACATTAACACTTCCATCAACATTAACCTATCCTTGCAACCAGCTTAGTACAACACCTCTGAAAGAGTCTCTTTCGGAGGATTTAACCTGTCATATAGGGCTACCCAACCAATCACTAAGTTGGTTGCAAGGACAGGTTCAATCCTCTGAAAGAAAGGGGAAGTCTCACTCAGGAGAAGTGATTGGTTGGGTAGCCCTATATGATATCTTATTGAGCTTACACACACTCATGACCTAGACTTGGTTTAAAAGAGTCAATTCAATTTGGATTCAGTAAGCGAACCCTTCGTCTTAGTCTTGGCTTATTAGAATTTGGTGATCATCCTTGATTGCGTTGATTTTTTCTTTGGGCTTTATGAATAGTTATCTTTACGTCGATTTGTATGTACATTAATTGTAAACATGTATATGGGGATATATTGATCCGTGCATTAGAGCATGAGTAAGTGTATATGTATGTAAGTAGAAATATTTATGAGTATACATGCATGGGGAATCAATTGTATATATGTATATATGTATACACTTAATGTATATGCATGTCGACGAGGATATGAGTATGTGTTTTGAGTTATGGGTATCGAAATAATGATGTGTATCTACAATATATGTATATGTATATATGCATCACATGAATATACATCTATCGATAGAATAGGAAAGTATATATGATTGATTGTATGGTTGAATGAGTATTTGAGATATATGCCCATATGCATATATATGCACATGTCAATATACATGTATGTTGGATATAATGGGATATATAAATACAAGTATGTCAACATATGTATAATTATGCATATATGTATATAGATATTAATATGGTGTTATATGTTATATGAGGACATAATCATATGATCATAATCATTTGAGTATCAAATAGATTATTTGATTATCATATTGCTATAGAATATATGTATGACTATGTGTATATATATGCATATACATATATACACATAAGCATTAATGCTTATATAGAGGTGTGAGTATATATATATATATATATGGTATATAGTATGTTTTTATATATAAAGGTTGATTCGTTTAATATATGAAGGCTGATTATTACAAATGCATAGTGCATGATATAGTGCGGGGTATATATTTATATATCACTTTGGATGCTTTATACTCAAAGCCATGTGCTAAGTAAAACAAGTAAAAGCACATTAAATAGAAAATGAACTATGTGTGTGGAAAATGCATAAGGAAGTATTCAACACTTACCTTAATATTAATGTGTTGCTTAAATGTGATGTTATGTGTATAGCGACATTGCAAGAAATATTGACAATCTGCAAAATGTCGATTATGTGAGAAATGACCAAGTCAAAAGAGTAATACATAGAAGTTGTGTAAATGACTGTGTAAATAGCAAGCTTGTGAATAGGAAAGTAAGTGAATGATTGGCACTATATAATATGAACTCATGGAACTGATAAAACTCTATCATAATTGCAATTCAATTCTCATCTATAGAACATGTGCATAATTGAATTAGTCAAGTATAGCTGGTGTGCAAGAAGGTCAATTTGTTGTTTACTAGCCTGAGTGTAAACTTAGAAGGCTGCCACCTTTTTTTGTATGTGTTGAGTCGACTTGCTTGGCTGAAGTGGCGTCGACTGGCTTACCACTTCTATAGGCATCGATGTCTCATTATTTAGTATAAATAGATGTGTAACGCCCCGCCGTGCGAACCCAAAAAAGGAACTAATAACAACGGAACAATTTTTATTTTTTTAAAGAACATACTAACTTACTTAAGTATTCCAATAACAATGTATTAAGTTACAACTAGTTCCATTGGGGTACACGAGGTGACATTACTATACTAACCCATAACAACGACAATAAGATAATATATTAAACAATTACATAAATCTATTCATCCCCATCTCATCATTTAAAATATCTATTAACAATAACCATATTAATACCATATGCACATATGACAAAACATGAATTATACAAATATAAAGTGTTACATATTTCGGTAGATACAACATAACATAACCAACTATTACAAGTGATCAGCTCTTGAATAAATACAAGGCCTGAATATACATCACATCCAAATGATAGTAAATACAATTGACTGAACATAATAACTCACATACATACAATTTACAACAAGGTCATCCCAACACACGTGGGAGACAATACATCAATGAATATATTACATCCAAGTATAACATACATCTGGTACAAAGAATTACTGGATCATCAACATCCACCAAAGAGCCCTGCAATAAAAGATACATCTGAAACAGAAAGGGAAACCCAACGGGGTGCGAAGCACGTTCCACCCAACCACCCCCGTGCTGAGAGTAGACAAGGAAGGGTCCCCGACCAAGCACGTCTGACTGTTACAAAGACTAACTCCAAAAAGACAACTTAACACCAAAGACCACAAAGATAACCTAACAAAGATAAATCCAAAAGGCACAACAACAAACACTTCAGAACATAACATGTCACAATCACAACATTAATAAAACTCAAGACATAATATTAAAGACTACTTCCAACAATAACCAAAGACAAATCAATAAATCACTTCCAGAGGACTTCAGTAAATCAACACAAACAGAATGTTAGAGTAGAGTGTCATCGCATGGTTTCACATGGATTCTCCAGACAACCTATTACAAGGTGCCGCCTCCATCTCTACATGGATTCTCTAGACAACCAAGTTAAGGTGCTGCTTCCATCTATGGTTCTCCAGACGGCCTATCTCAAGGCGTCGCTCCATAGGGTCACTCATGCGGAGTCATTGACCTTTCGTGAGGACAAGGTAATGACCTTGCCAACCACGGCCTTCTCTGTCCCCTTTAGTCCGTGATAGCACTAACAGGTGGATGAGGCTTCACAATTATCTTATTAGTGTTTAATCCCCACCCATGGTTTATTACTTAAGTTATCACTGATTAATCTAACTCTATGTGGGTTACCCTGACAGCCCCTTTGTGCGCCAGCCCCCACTAGAGCCACTCTCTCTAGACACTCAAGCACAAGATCACCCAACTGAACAGGATTGTATCAACAAGGAAAAAACTGAACCAACAATGGATCAACCGCGAGGCATAACCAATCTCGCCATCACATGAAACGTAACTACAACTGTACAATCCAAGAGCAACTAACTCATAACCAGGTTCGAATCCTAGACCAACCATCAAGTACGGGATCACAATTCATATTAGAAACCCTGCCTCTGGAAGCCCTAACAACAACTTTAGCCTCCTACAAAAGATATAATACAACTAGGGTTCTCCCATACGACCCAAAGAAACAATGAAGAGTATCACAATGGACTTAACAAATGATCTTAAGGATAACAATTACGTTTAAACAATACTAGAATTAAATATATCCAATGCACAATAATTCCAACAAATAAATAAATCAATAACCCCAAGAACTCCATTCTATTTAAAATACCTAATTTATTTCTAATTATCACAAATACACTATAACACTACAAAGATATATATATAATCTCCCCATAAAACAACTTACAAACAAATCCCACTTTTATCCGTATAAAAATATATATAATAAAATATACATATCCAAACATATATTTATCTCATTTATTTAATACTACACTAACAAAATTGATCTATTAATCCATTGAACTATGTATAATCATATATTTGAAAACAAAATATTATTAAAGAAAATAATAATTAAAATAACATTAATATACACAACAATATATATATATATATATTTATAAACATTAATTTATATATCCAAATAATATAAAATATATACATTAATATATATATATTTAAATAATATAAAATATATATATAAAAATATATATATAATGCATATTATAAAAACAACCGCATAAAACAAAAAAGAATTTTAACTTTTTAAAACTGTTTTATTTTAAAAAAATGCGCAGTCCTTTTGGGTGTTGCGTACCTCCCAAATGGGAGGCCGCAGTCCCCCATGACTGCGTACAGCAGTCAGGACTGCTGTGCGCAGTCTGTGAACTGCGCGCAACCCCTTGGTGGGTGGTACGGCTGCGCCGTCCACTCACCAATAAAATTTTATTTATATTTTTTTTTTTATATATTTTTTTTAAAACTAAATTTTCATCCAAAACAATTTAATTTGATTAAATTTCATTTTCCAAATAGAAACACAAAAATATGAAATTCAACACGAAAATACGGAATTCAAGACACAAAATTTATTATATAAAATTATTTCGAAATAAGACTTATATATATTCACTGAGTCTGACAAATGTAGATTTTTCCAGCACACTTTTAATTTATAATTATATGTTTTAATTTTAATAATATAACATAAAAATAAATATACGTTTTATTCAGTAGAATATAATTAGTACAGAGGAGCAGCAACTTTAGATCTTTAAAAAGAAGACAGATTATATAGAAATAATACATGTAGGTATTATTTTTATTTATTTGTTTATTATTATTATTTTCTTTAAATCCTTCAAAACTTATAATATAAATAATAGGAAAAATAAGATTTTCATTTCAGATGCTAAATAACCCTGGTAAATACATTCATTCCATCATGCAATGATTTTTTTTATTTCAAATAAACCACTTCCCTATTAACTATATTGAAGAATTTCAAAGAAAGATTTTCTGAAGTTTTCAACAAAAAGGTTTAAGGGTTTCATACGAACGAATTCCAAAATCACAGAACTTATTTCTATAATTTTTCAAAACACATCAAACAGATATTGTTTCAAAGTACAACATAAATAATGATAAATGACAGAAGAAAACCTGGAGTCCTTCGTCTGGTGATGAATCCATTCTGTAACCTCCTTTCGAATTCCTCCTGTTGTTCCTTCTCGATCGCCTCCTGCAGCTCTCTTTTCGAATCTATCTCTCTTTCAATCAATTATTTTCCCCCAAGTTTTCAACAAAAATTCTTTTCTTTTTCCTTTTTATTTTTCTTTTCCAGATCCCCAAAACAACAGAACATAACTTTTTTTGTGTGAATAATCTCCTCATAAAAATAATAATAAAAGAATCAATAAAATCAATAAAGTTTTCTGCTTTCTTTTCTCAAAAATCCCTCTTCTAATTG
Source organism: Sequoia sempervirens (assembly GCA_007258455.2). Lineage (NCBI taxonomy): Eukaryota > Viridiplantae > Streptophyta > Pinopsida > Cupressales > Cupressaceae > Sequoia > Sequoia sempervirens. Next base: position 14,898 of record VDFB02160085.1, read on the forward strand.
GTCCTTTTTCCAGCTTTTAAAAGCACACCTATCTATAATTTTAATTAGAATAATTTATTTAATCAGATATTATCTCCACATGATTTTCTAATTTAATATTAATAAAAAGATAATATCTAATTATTTCAACAATATTTATTTAATTTAATTTCTTAAATTTTAATTAATTAAATACTTTTTAATTTACAATATATTTAAATTTAATATTTTTCTAACTCTCAATTAAATCAAATAACAATGCAACATTAATTAATTATTTTATGAAATACGATTAATTAATTAACACTAACCAAGAATTAAAATAAATACTCAACAGTAAACCACATAAAGACAAGGACAAAACTTCAGTCATAACACAACGACTCACAACAGACGACAACTTGGGACGGGGACACTTCCAAACCTACTCCCTTTTTCAACATTTTACCCATTGGGTTAATTTATTGCTCGCCCTGTCCTGCCGAAGCAAGGTGGAATCGAGACTTATTCCTGCAATCCTGCATCCAAATAAACGTCAAGTAGCACATGTATATATATATAATCAAACATCCTATCGGAGAAGGAATTGCAGTGTAGCAGGGCACTCGTGAATGAGTGATGCTACACTGTCCTCTCACCTAATCTATTCTAACAATTATAATATCAATAACGAGCTAACATTTCTAACCAAATTGACATAAGATAACATGATATTTAACTACTGCATCATAACTAGAATTATTAAACCATTGCATTATAAAATAATACTGAATCCAAATAACATGATCACCAAAGAATCATCACATCGACATATAAAACATTAATGAAAATCTATTTGAATAAACAATAATCCAAATCAACACATCGAGTATCATAAATCATACTAATAATGTCACACGCAACAATTAACTAAACCACGCATCCACACACACCAAACAACAATACAGACAATCACCGTCACAAAGCATCAATCAAAACCACATAAATGTCAAATCCAACAACACAGAGTATCATCATAGTATCAACGTATCAAGTTAAAGCATAGGAATTAATAAATCCAACAATATGAGGGGTATTACAAGATGATCCTACTCTCTCATTTGGATGCCCATTTTCTTGTGTTATTCTATTGCTTTTATGCCAGAGTTATTCATTTCTTGAGTTGGAGTTATTTTGTGAGATCAAAATGTGGTAGGTTCTTATGGGATATTGCATTGAGTGGTTTTAAGTTTTTTGAGGAGAAGCTTGGAAGCTATCTTGGAAAGGAACGAAGTAGAGGACTAGTTATGTCAATTGGAATATAGCATAAATAGGTATTGGATTATATCCTCTTAATGTTTATTTTTTTCATGAAAGATTGAATGTCTTGATTGTTTTCTTGGGAATTGCATTAGATTGCTTGAATAGATAAATGATCTATTTGATTTATGGAAGGAAAAGAATCATGTAGTTATGATTTCCTTATGAGTGTCCTTATATACTCCATATTAAGGAGAGAATGCTATCATTAGTATTACATACTAGGATTGATGAACATGAATAGCTTGAGAAGTTATTTGATACAAAGTTACTTGCATGATCTCATTTGATGCATACTTGAGAAACCTATTTATTAGGTTATTACTTCAAGATACCCTATATAGGGATTCTGACAATGTTTCTATACATAGATATTCTACATTACATGTATAATGTGAAATGTACCAGTGTCATGAAGTGACTTGACACTATTGGCTTATTATGCTAGGAAACCTTAGGAATGATAAGGTAAGGCAACACATCGACAATGATAAGATATGATAGGATGAGATGTCATGTTACTAATCTATATTTGAATGATAACTTGATCATTACTTTACTATTGAATGACACCCTAGGTTAAGAACTAACCATTAGGTTGGAGTATATACTTGAATACCCATTAGAAGCAATAGGTTGATAATAACCTAATTGGATGGGTTATGTAGTTGAGCTTTGTTGAAGCTTATGGGTTGAGTTTAACCTACACAACTAGAGTGATTGTTGATTATTGATTATATCTAGGAATTAGGGTATACTAAGGTTGAGACTCACCTATGTGATTTAATTGATCACTTGAGTTTGTGAGTTACTATATAATTGGAGCCATAGGTGGGATTACCTATTGAGTTAGAGTTGTAACCTAATTGGTTGTTTTATACTCTTGATATGAATTCATATTGTTCACAAGATTTTACTCTTTGAATAATCCTTTTTACTAAGGAGATTACACTCTCGAATGGAATCATCTATTGATATTATTATTCATCAATTGACGTCATTCATTGATGAGACTAAAATATTGATGAGAATCACTTATTAATGTGATATATTACTAAATGGAGTTAGTTATTTGTTAATAATTATTATATGATAAGATGAAGCTTATGTAGCTATACTTTAGATTATAAAGATATTCCTAGGACTAGGATTTCCATTGAAGAGAATAGCTTGTTAATGTAAAGTTAATTTGTAGACTAGAAAAGCTCATATGTTATACTTAGGATTAGAATATCCATTGAAGGGGGTAACTTATGCTTATCCTTTATTGGTAGAAATACCATTGTGTTTTGGGAAAAGGGGAATAGGTTATTTCTGAGGTTAGTGATTACCTATGGAAGGAAATTACCTAAGCATCTAGTATATAAATGGTCATAATCCAAACTGAGATATGGTAGTGTATGTGAATAGGATGACTGTCACTCAAAGTACTAGGTGAGAATACTTTTGGCCAAAGTAGTGTAATTTTCCACTGGTTGCATTGTCAATTCATTATTCCTTTTATGCATTCTAGATTAGGATTTTCATACTCATAGGAGTAACAACTATATGGTTAGGTTCTAGTTTGTAGGACACAACACTAAACTCAAATAGGCTATTGTTATGGGGTTTTACCAACCAATCTCTTTTTCAAAGGGTAGGGTCATCTATCAAATGACAAATGTGTGGGGGACCACATTTGAGTTTGTGGTTGGTGGAAAAGTGCTTGAGTGATGCTTCTCCTCATTAGTTGGTGGCCAAGATTTGTGGATGATTCTGCCAGTATTGGGGACAACTAGAGTGTATGCACCAGGGAGCGGGGACATCTAGAATGTATGCACCAATGTGGTGACATCAAGACTATTTTGTATATCTATTGCCAAATTAAGATCATAAGAGTTATGTATGTATCTTGTACCCATTTATGTGGAAGGATATAATCTTGGGTGATAAACTTGAGTTTATTCAATATGAAATCTATCTTATGGAAAGATTTGTGAAATAAAAATGAAATGAAATGGAAGTTTGGAAATAGTGTTATTTCAAATGTGCATGTAATTTACATTATGAAAAGAAAATTTTTATTGCTATGTGATGGCATCATGGAACATTCACTTAATGTGAAAACTTTGGAATTTGACTAAGTAAAACAGTGGGGTTGTTACAGTAAATTTGTTGGATCATTGTTGGATAATTATGTAGGTGAGTTTCCATGAGTTGACAAGGTGTATGGCTTTGAATGCAACAATGGATAAATGATCTTCAAACTTCCTTTAATCCTCTCCAAACCTGAAACTTGCACATTCAAAGAGAGGGAAATGGTTGTTTCATTTAAGGGCTTTCCTTAGTCAAACTTTGTGTTAGTGTTTCCACTTCCACAATGGTAATTTCAATGATACAATAATAATTGATAGGAAGGAATGATGAATCAACAAGTTCTACAACTCACCACCCTTCAATGGCTTCCTTGAAGGACTAAAGTCATGCACATCACTTCAAGGTCTTGGATCTTACTTGCTTGAATGCTTGAATTTATTGGATACCTACAACAAGGGTTGGCCTTCACAAACAATGATAACTTGAACATACATGAACTCAAATAATATTTGACATGATGCTTAGATCTTGAATTGTTGTAATGAATCTTAAATGGAATGTTTCTCTTGACTTGCTTGATAATTCTCATGACAATAATCTTTTCTCAATATTTCCTAAATGATTCTTTTTAGTTTTCAAATGATGCAATAACTAGGTATTTATATGCAATTATGCTAATTTCCCAAAAATTAGATCTTGATAACCAACATTTGCAACTTGAATTTCAAATGTTAAAATGTCAATACCAACATTTTCAAATTTGGATGGAAACATAATAGGGGGACATTAGCACCATAGGGCATCTTTGTCCTTGCCCTATTTTCTTGAAATTAAGGTATCAAGGACAAAGAATTAAATGAATGCATTTGTTATCTACTTGTAGTTTATTAGAAAATGATAAAAATAGGCCTCAAAATGCATAATTTAGGAAATTAGTGGGTCCAATCAGGCTCAATAATTTAGGGGGAGTGAAACATAGTGTGAAATTGTCAAGGGTGACAATTTCGATGATACAAATGTGTAGTTGGCTAATGAGAGATAATTTCTCAAACCATACCAAAAAACAAAAAAATAATTTGTGTGGTGTCTAATGCTTTCTCTCCTGGATACAATAAAATTTCCCACATGTGTTTGTTAATTGTCACAAAATTCAAATTTTTAGCACCCATAGTAGTTCTACAATTGTGATTGTTCATCGGTCAGATATAGGTTCACAAACCAAAACAAGTTTTTTATATAATCAAATTCTCCTCAAGTGTGGATATGATATCAAAATAATCCTCTAGAATATTTTACAAAATTATACAACTCAATTATAAAATGTACCAAAATGTGGCATGTTCTTCTACAACTAACTAATGAATTAAATTACAAACAAACAAATTGAACAATGGTGATGTGGGAATGGCCCGATTTCCCTAACAATGATCCTAGGACATAAAAAATAAACACAAGAAGAGGGGCTTTGGTTATAATATGGTTTTTGTCTTGAATTTTCTATTATTAGTTTGCATTCCTCTAATGTCATAATACTTCATTCTAAAATAGGAATTAGCATTATTTCTCTATATTTATCACGGTGCCTTTTAGGTTGCCACACTTACAAGTATTTTTGTAGTCCTTCCAAGAGCTTATCTTATTTTATTGTAATTTTATCTTATTTCAAAACTTATTTCATCAAATTTTGTTATAAATAAGTACACTTCACATAAATTCCTTGAAAATTATAATTAGTTTAAACTTTGATGTATTATATTTGGTTGCAACTCAAGATTATGTATGTGTATCAAATTTGTTGGTGATCTAAGTTGTATTCCCTAAATCCATAAGGTTGGGCAGTTTCCCAAGTTCCAAGGGTGGCAAACCTAGGAAGAATATTGCAAAACTTATATTTAAGTTGGGAAACTAAGGGATAATTATTGAGGTGGGAAAGACCTCCTTCGCTTATATTTTTTCAATACCAAGGGAATATTTATTAAGGTGTTGAACTAAATGAACTTACAAAAATTTAATTTCTTTGTTACAAACCATACATTTTGCACACTATATTTGTATATATGTTGTCACAACACATATATGTGCTAGTTTGAGTATGCAAGGTCGCACCAAGTCCGATAGAAAATCCATCTATCTTAATTGATTGTGTTAATATGTGGGGATGATTCCAAGAGCTATTATAGTTCTATGTGATATTCAATCATATGTTTGGTAAAGAAATTGACCTTTCACATGTGATGAAAAACATGTTGATGTCTAGTACCATTTTATTCATGACACAATAAAGGATGGAAGGGTGATGTCAAAGAAAATTAATGCTTTGACAAATGTTACAAACTCTTTGACAAATATGTGAGAACACAAAAGTTTAGGTGGTGTAGTGAGTCTATAGGCCTCTTGAACCTTAGCAATTATATTTTAGTGTTGTTAAGTTTCCCTTCTATTCTTGCAAGGTATTCACACAAGTGGGAGAGTTTTAAGAAAAGGTGTTTCAAACTTGTATTTCTAATGCTTAATTTTAATAATTTTGCATGCATTCACTATTTCATATTTTTTGTATTTTATCTTCATTTGGGAGAGTTAAAATTGTATTTGTAGGTTCCATAGAAATAATTTGTAGTGGATTTTCTCCTCATATGAGGAAATAGGTAACTTACATTAGGGTGGCATAGTTGGCCATCTATTGGAATTTTGTAGTATGCGTCAAGCCAACATGAGGGTAGTTATATATGGTAGATTCTTATGGTGTATAAGAGCATCATGTAAGAGTGAGGCTACATTAGAATCTTGACCAACATTATGACACATGCCATAACATATTTCTTTTGAAGATAAATGCCAAAATTTGGCTCCCAAATTGAGGGTATTCCCATGATGGTTTATGATCTAGATGAAAGTGCAAGAGAATATGTTAGTATTATCTTTATGATATTTTACCAAAGGTGGGTATTGAAAATTGTGCCAATTTGGGTGCCACATTTTGGCTCATGATTTTCACACTTAGTTTTGGTAAACCCCTTATGGATTGTGGTTTGTAATTTTCTTATATATTGGTGCTTAGATTTTTAGTTTATATAATTATTTTACGAGTAAAAATTCTACAAAGGATTTCTTGAAAAGAAGCAAGGTATGTGAAAATTCTTCCTACACCAATCTATTAAGGAAAGATTGTGTAAATTTTTAGAAGACCCTTTTCAATTATAATGAGAAGATGCACATTATAGGAAATATAAAACAAAATCACCAAAAATAAATGTGCACAACACGTGGGAGAAACGCTTTTGGGAGAAAAACCCCACACTCCTAAATTCTACTCAATGTATTGTAGTAAACAATCTAGTTACATACACTTGCAGAGCAAGTTTCTTTCAAGAAAATACAAGTGTTTCAATTATGGAATAAATTTGGTAGCATGATAATTCCTATAAATGAGTCACCATATAACTTCAAAACTACACACCGAGCAATATAAGGAGTATATAGTGCATAATTAGATGCTTCCAAATGGTATGCCTAAAAATGTCACATGTGACCTTCTACAAGACTACATGCATGCAAGACTCAAGATGAACATGTAAACACTTTCCTTAATAACTACACATGCAAAATAAAAATTATTACATGCACACTAATACACAAGGTGTCTACTTAACATGCAAGGTTTTTGCATGCATGAAAATTAAACATTGTATGTAATGCACCTACATGCACAACTCTACCTATCATAGCAATTTCCATCTTTGACTTACATTTTCATAGCTAAACTTTTCAAATGATCAAATTTAATTTCTACAAAATCAAACACTTATTTACCATGTGGGATCCACATAAAATCTAGTCACCTTACATGTTGGATGACACCACTCAGATACAACTAGATCATAAAATGACATCACTATGTGTGCATCAAATAATTATAACATAGTCAACAAATAATTATTAAATAAATAATCATGCAAGGAATTATCAAAGGTTACCTTATTCCAAAAAAATTCTTGCTTGTCAGACACTTTTGAAGAGCCAATAGAAACAACATGGTTTCAAATACTAGGGGTTGTGAGATAAATAGACTTTGAACACCATATGAACTTGTCTATGTTCACAAGCTTTGTCAATGCATTTGCAACATTTTCCAAAGTATCAAATTTCTCTAACTTTACCTTCCTATCCTCTCCCCACTTTTACCTAGCGGGTTAGCCATATTGGCATAGTCAGTTTTTTCTCTTGACATTGTCATGGCCTTGTACTTGTAGGTCCAACGAAGGGTTAGGTTACCATGTCTTTCCTAAGCCTAAATACAAATGAAAAACATGGATTGTGATTTTCAAACCTTTTAGGGTACCCACTTTAAAATGTTTACCTATTCTAAAAAATGAATGGGTACCTATTTTACAGCTAAAAACTAACACTTCCACTAAAAGTGGACCCAACTTCTTGCATTTAGGTCCCTAAAAAACTTATGAATACTTACCCACTTGAAAATCTTATGTTGTTAATGTCACTTGCCCAATTTGAACATACATATCCACAAATATTGATTAAATGTCGAGGTCCTATAGTATAACCTTGAAAACATTGGGAATACTCAGAAGTAACCCACAAATACTTAAACACCCTCTTTACTACATCATCTTGTACCCATAAAATATTAGCCATAAATTGACTAAAGGCTCCCATTTCTTAAGAAATTTATAGTCTTGTACATACCATGACATATATCAAATTGCAAAAAATACTTGCATAAAGGTATTTTGGCCATGTCTTCCAGCTTAGTAGGAAATATTGTGTAATCCTCCATAGGTAATTTTGTCCCCTACAAAATAGGAACAACTAAGGATCTACAATATGCCATGTTGATCTCTCCAACATCAGGTTCACATACTTACTTTGGATCAACCAAATCTTTCTACTAGTTTTGTCTCTTTTGATCTTCAACCCCAAAATGTACCTAGTTGCCCCTAGATCTTTGATCTCAAATTATGTTGAAGGCTAAGACTTCAAATGAGAAATCAAAATCTTACCATTCCCAAAGACCAACATATCATCAACATATAAAGCAATAATGATAATGTGATAATTATCAATCTTGAAATAGACATAATGATCTTATTTCAATTTCAAAAATCTCAAACTCAATACAAAAGGCATCAAACTTTTGATACCACATTTTAGGAGACTATTTCAGACCATAAATTCTTCAATTTTCAAACAAGATGTTCTTTAACTTTTACAATGTAATGCTCAAGCAATTACATATAGATTTCTTCCTTCAAGCCATGAAGGAAAATTATCTTCACATCAATATACTCAATTTCCAAATCATAAGATGCAAAAAATGAGAATAAGAAATTGATGAATGCCAACTTTTCAACAAGAGAGAATATCTCACCATAATCAAATCCCTCCACCTGTGAATAACCCTTGCAACCAACCTTGCTTTATGCTTCTCAACACTACCATCATGATCAAACTTCTTCTTGAACACCCATTTGCAACCAACGGGTTTACCTCCATCGAGAAAAGGTACCAAGTCCCATGTCTCATTCTTCTTTAATCCAGACATATCATCTTTAATTAATTTTATCTAGGAATCTACACCACTTATACCCATAGCATCCTTTACATCCTTTGGTTTGTCAATGTTAGAAATCAAAGAAAAAATATAGTTAGAATATAAAAAATGATAAATTTAAACATTTTAGGTTTTCACTTGGTTTGAGTGGACCTCCTTACAAGTTGATGTTGAGATTCTTTTGAAATTTTAGAGTTGTTAGAGCTCACCTCATCATCAAGTTCAACATGATTTTTTGGTTCAAATTTCTTAGGGTTAAAAGGAAGCTAAACCATGTATTTTATATTTCTCTATAGGCTAAAAATAGTCAAAGGATTCATCTCTTTGAAGATAATACTTCTAATGTAGAGAAATTTCTCTATCACTGGATCCCAAATATTCTACCCTTTCACACCAACACCATAGCCAATGAAGATACACTTAATTTCCTTATTATCCAACTTGAACCTCTTCTCCTTTAACATATGAGCATATGCCTCTTAACCAAAACATAAATATGCATTAATGAGGGCTTCTTTCTTGACCACACCTCCATAGGTGTCTTCTCAGCAAGTGCTAATGTGGGAGATCTATTAATTAGATAAAATACAATGGCAACAACTTCAATCCAATTCTTTTCAAAGCTAGCTCCACTTAACATACTCCTA
>VDFB02160086.1:0-25745 GCA_007258455.2 Sequoia sempervirens
TATCAAGGATGGCTCGGTAATTAGCTAATATACACAACAATTCTAAGATAGAAATTTGCGTTGGGGTCTTTCCGAATTGGTCAAGAAAATTGTACTGAGGCTTTGAATATGGTTGTTGTTGTTGTGGTGGAGGACCTTGAATAGTTACTTTTTTGCAATGGGTATTGACTGCACACTCAGGTGGTTTCTTTATGGTAATAGTATTGACATGTTCATCAGTATCTCGGATATGATTTATAATGGTAGTGTGATTGTAGTCATATTTGGCATTTGTGTAGTTGGTTGAATTGTTACTGGTCTTGTTGCCCAATCTGGAGGCTTTTCCTTTTTGATGGTCATATCTGAGGATCAAAAAAGACTTTATGATCATCATTTGAGGATGGTTGTTTATGTCCATTAACTTCAATAGTTCTATTTTCCACAAGATATTGTATAATGTTTTTCAACTATTGACATTGTGATAGATTATGACCCTTAGTCTGGTGGAAATCACAAAAATCATTGTCATCCCACCAAGAGGGTTTAAACTATCTAGGATCATATCATTTTGGCTCAGGAAGTTGTATGACATTGTGTTGTATAAGTTGTTTAAAGACTGGTTCAATTGGTTCCCCTAGGGGAGTGTATTCGTATTTTGGGAACTTCCTTTGTGTTCTTGGTTGTTGTGTTTTTTGGATAGAATTGGCAGTTTGATCAACATTTTTTGGTATGTTGTTAGATGGGTTGTGTCCTCCAAGTGTAATGACTGGGCCTATGTGTATAGTTTTAGTGTCGATAATGCCATTATTGGTTATGTTCTTGTTTCAAGACTAATAGTTGTTTTTGTCATTTGGGGAACTTTGGGCATTTGGATTCTTATTTGGCATTTTGATTTCATCTTTTTCAATGAGATATTTTTCAAGGATGATACCTTTTTCCACTAGTTCCACAAAGGAGGTGCAACATTGTACTCTTAGATCGCTTCTCAATTTTGGATTAAGGTTTTCTAGGAATATGGTGACCTTTTTCTTTTTGGGTATTTCAACTAGACATCAGCTAGCTAGACTCCTCCATCTCTAGAAGAAGGTGATAAAGTTCTCTCCTTTGTCTTGTGTATTGTGACATAAGGTGGCTATTGTTATTTCATTTTCAATGTTAAAGGAAAAATATTCAACAATTGTTTTGACAAGTTTACCCCATGACCTTATAACATATGGAAGTTGAGAAAACCATTCAAGTGTTATTCTAGTAAGGCTTCGTGGAAAAGTCTCATGAGATATGTGGGGTCATATACAACATCTATACACATTGTGGAAAATTTCCTTATGTGCTCGAGAGGATTATGCTTCCCATTATACTTAGGAAAGTTTGGTATGACATATCTGTGTGGGAAGGGTGGCATGTGTAAACTCTTGTCAAAGGGGAATGGACATAAGTCTTTTGTTGAATAGGTCTTTTTGCTATACATTTGCATATTGTCCATTTGTTGTTGAAGGGATTGCATTTGTGTTTGCAAAACATCCACTTGTGTCAATGATGTGTTTGGTGTATTATTGGGGTCTATGTAAGTGTTTTAGGATCCAATATTATGTGACAGGTTTTGGTATAGTGTATGAGTGTAAGATGGATTTTGGTTTGGAATGTAGGATGTGTTTTGGTTTGGTGTATGCTGGTTGGGAATGTGAATGTTATATAAAGAATTGAGTTAGTTTCCAAATTGCATGAAAGGTATGTCCTATTCTTGAGACCCCTATTTATGGTATGGCACTAGTGTTGTTGATGTTTGATGTGGAATTTGTCATGCTTGTGTTGACTTTGGGCCTTTTGGTTGTGTTATTGGTGCCAAATGGACTTGAAAATGATGCTCCTATGGTTAATGTGATGCCTTGTGTCATGCTTTGTGTGCCAAAGGGTGATGTGTGGACTATTGTTATGTCTTGGGTGGATCCTCCTAATGGTATGAACTGCTGTTCTGAAGTTGCCTCACATCTTCACTAAGAATTTGTATGGTGGATCCTCAAGTATTTGCTAAGAACCTTGTTGTAGGTACCATGTTTCAAGTGACACTTTACATCAAGGGTAAAGATCGTCATGAGGACTTGATAGTTTAATTTTATCCTTTTATATACCAACCTAAGAAAAAAACCGGTTGGATTTGTTCCCTCTTTCGAGGCAATCCCCTCTAAAGGTAACAAAAGAAAGACAAGGATGTTGTTTTTGATCACCCAAGATCACACAAAGCACAAGGGGAGAGCATACACAAAACACCTTTTCCTCGCACTCACATGAAGTTCATTTTAAACCCAAAATCCAAATGTGTGGGTGATTATACAAGATGCCCAAAGATGTTTTTGGTCACTCAAGATCACCTAAAAGGTACAAGAGGAGAGCATACACACCTTAAAGTAAAATGCAAATCACAAGACAAAGCAAAAACTTGTTCTTTTTAGCCTCCATAGCAATATGTGAGAAAGCACTTAATGCAAGATTAATTTTAAACCCTATGAGTGAGATGCAAGTTCTTTTTAAACCAATGAGTGAGATGAAAATTAAGGTTAATTTAAGCCAAATTTCATGTGAATGCAAGGTTAATTTTAATCCCCATGAATGAATGAAAAGAATACAAGATTGGTTTTATGATTAATATCAAAATGTCTCCTTTCCACCTATGCTACAGAATGACAATGACCTAAACTAAAAATGGTAACTCAAAATTAAAATTCTGGAAAGATAGGCAATTGTGTCACTGAAGAGTGAATGCGGCTCATGGAAGTTGGAAAATGCATCTCAAGAACTGCAACTGTGGATTTCGAAATGTCACCTATAGTTCACCAGAACAGTTGTGGCTTGTATCGATGGCAGATGCGGTTAACCCGAAAGGTGAATGTGGTGAAACACATTCAATTGAGGCCGAATAACCTGAACTTGTAAAAAAACATAAAATCTACCAAAAATAGATGATCTAAGGATTTCTATGATATGAAACTAGGGTTAAACTAATGAACAGGAAAGCTAAATGGCCTAAATATAATAGAAATAACCATAAATTTAAACCAAATCTAAATATGCCCTAATGCACATTAGTTGCATCATTTGGCCTTGTGATTGTGTCGTTCTGGGTTCTATGATTGCGTCGATCCGTACCTGTAACCTACATAATCAAATTTTTTGTACAATCTATGCAATAATGTTCATTCACGTCAGGTTCACCAATGTAATCACAGCTAAAATATCAAGGTTAAGCAATAAATCTTATAAATCAAACCCCAATAAATAATGAAGCACAAATAAGCATAAAGACATAAAACATAAAGCATTATTACCAAATATTCATGCCATCATTGATTCACCTTCGTTGCACTTCTCTATTTTTCTTGAATATAATAATTCCCTCAGATTTTGAGTATGCAAATAGGCCTAATGACAATGACAAAGCAAAATATTGAAGATTCTTAATGACTATGGATGCACTTGACTTGATGGCTTGATAGCAAGATAGCAAGAGGACTCTAGATAGCTTGTGGATGGATGATAAATGGCAATGACAAGGTCTTTTATAGGGAAGTCAATTTTGAATGGAAGGCTAGGATTGAATGACAATAATCAATGGCCAAGAATGAAATATGAGGTATAGACTAGGATTAGGGAAAAATGATAAAGATTGACGGTCAAGATTAAATTATAAATAATTTAATCAAGGGTGGAGCTTAATTAAGACCTGGATAGATAAGGATCGACATGGATAAAGAGGATAAAGGAAATTAAATAATAAAAATTATTTAATTTAGGTGGTCAATGAATAATTAAATAATTAAAAATAATTATTTAATTATAGAGGAATGTGACAAAGAGGACCTTTTTCAATTAAATAATGATTTAATTCAAATTTCAAGAGAGTGGACAAAATTAGATAAATAAAATTTATTTAATTTAGGAGAGAAGAGGTTAATGAATAATTAGATAATTAAAATAATTATTTAATTATAGTGGAAAGTGATATAAAAATTAAATAAATAGGAATTTATTTAACTTTAGAAAGAAAGGGACTTAGTTTGTAATACCCCTCATGTGGCTGTTACTTTTCTGATACTCTGTTATGTTGTACTATGGACTTGAAACTTGGATGGTGATTGTTTCACCAATTGGCCTTGTGTGGATTTGCAATTTAGTTGTTTGGATATTCATGATACTATTTTATGATGATTGATGACATAATGATATGTGGTGTTTGTTTTTATCTGGTTATAATATTATTCTCATGTGGCACTATGTTGTGATGTTATAGTTTAATGTTTAGTTCCGAACATTTATGATGGTGTGTTTTATGGTTGAGTCTTGGTGAAAGGATGGTGTAGCATCACTTGTTCATGAGTGCCTTGCTACGCCATGACTACCTTTCATAGTGTGCTTGTAATGGGAGATTTATATGTTATTTGACATTTGTTTGATGTAGGATGCATGTACTGGACACCAAATCCACCTACATTGTCAGGTCTGAGTGTGTCCCACAATCCCAATGGGTATGAAGTGGAAAACAGAGTTGACAAGAAAGTCCTCATCTAAGTCTTTCACCTCGTTGTTGTGTCTGACAGTGTCGTTCGTCTATGACCCCATCTCTGTTATGGTATCATCTTGTTTGGTGTTGTTTGTTTTTAATTATTTAATTAACGTTGTTTAATTTAATGTTATATTTGTTGTTCTTGGAGTGTTAATTTTATTGTCGCTCAAGTATTTGGTTTAGTTAACAATGTTCATGAGTAGAATGTTGATTTAGTTAATGTTTCAAATTAAATTATTGAATTAGCAAATAAATGTTGCTAGTTATTTAGTTATTAGACTAATTTGTGAAATTAATATTAGATAATATAAATTTATGTACTTTGGTTATTGAGGATTATTTTAATGATGTTTAATGTAATTATTGTACCATTTATTAATAATATTAATTTTTAGATTTAAATAAAAAGGGAAGATTATTAGTATTATTTTAAAAGTTATTTTATTTTTTATTGTGTAGGATAATGCTTTGATTAAAGGTAAAAGATGGGTTTTGAAGGGGCCTAGAACCTATATAAAAGAGAACAACTGACAAAAAGAAGAAACCATTAACCAACAATTAGCCCAGCGATAGCAAAAACATAGCGAATAGCAAAAACATAGCGAAAAAATAGCCAAAATGAAGGAAACCAGACAACAGCACTACATATTATTCAGGATCTCCACAATTTCCATTTCGTTCTCAACCATCCTATGCAAATTCTCCACAATATCTGAGGCCTCAACAAAGGAACCAACCTGACCTTTCATTATGTTCTTGGTTCTAACCCCCAACTCACCAGTCTTTACCTCTTCACTCAAAACAATAGCTTTACCCACGACTTTCTCACCCTCACCAGCCACAGTCGACATCTTACCAATAGCCACAACATCATCCCCTAAGATCTCCTTTTTCTTTTTCATCAGGGGGTAACTATCCCTAGTAGAGACCATAATTTCCACAACTATAGGAACATCCCCCTTTCTCATAACAGCATTCCTAATATCATCATTTTTTTCATCAAGAGCAAAAAAACTACTTTAGCAATTCTTCTTCAAATTAGTGGTTTCCTCAACAACAGTATAAGCAATAGTATTCAGGGACTCCATCATATGATCAATCTAGATTTGGAAAAAAAATCCTTAGCCTTGCTAGCAACACCTCTAATTCTTACATTAGTCCTATTGATCTCATGTAAAAACCATTTAAACAGTTTAAACAAAACATTGACAGAATCACGAGCTGTGCCCAGCACATCAATCTCCTCTTTGTCAAAATTTCCAATACGCTTTCCCATAGCCACATCCTCATCAAAATTACTAGGAGGATCTTTATGATCAGAAACATCCTTACCTTTACCAATAAGAATGGGAGTCTTCAGTATTCGAATGGAGCAAGCAATTTCCTTTGCAACAGCCTTCCTTTTCTGCAACCTATATGTTTCCTCTTTACTAGTACCCACCTTAGCAGCACCGACACCTCGTTCCTTACCTTGCTTCAGTAGTGCAATCACAACACTTGGAGGAGCCTCACCATAAACACCACCAGCCAAGGTTAGAGGGAAACCCTTCTCCAGAAGAGGGTCCACACTTAACAAATTTTGTTTACGGCTTCCATCCTCTGCAACCTGCATAGTTCTGGACGTTGGGGGAGGAGAAGAAGCTTCCCCATAAAGGTCACATTTGTCTTTTCCCCTCCTAATAGGAATCTCCTCCACCTCATCACTGCATGTCATGTAGCCCGCTTTGTCCCCCAACTTCTTTTTACCACTTTTACCCACAATAGGGGAAATGGGGCCCTCCTCTAGAGAAGCATAAGAATCTGGAACATAATCAGCATCAACATCCCTATCTGACCCTAAATCCTCATTTAAAATAAGCTTCCTCCTCTTAGACTTCTTACCACCCCTTTCATCCCCCGAATCTGTCTCATAGCCTTCACAAGGCTTAGCAGTATTTTCTTGCAGGGCAGCAGGGGTTTTATGCACCTCATGGGCTTTGACATGCTCATAAATAAGAAGAATCAACCCCACATGTAGAACAGGGTTCTTGGGGTTTTTCAAATGCTCCTTAATCCCCAAATCCAGCAACATAAGTAGATAATAAGGGAAGGATACCCATTTCTTATGTCAGAAATGGTTAAGCAGAAGAAAATGATAAGTATTGATCATAGTGTACCTTCCTTCCAAGGATACAGACCTCATTATTTCCTCAGTAACATCACGCCAAAGTGCTTTCAAAGAGCTGTGGAGATACCAACCGCTTTTAGCAGGCTTCAATTCAGCTGCTTCATCCTTTTTGAAGAAAATGGCCATCACAGTCTGCGCTTCTTTCTTATCCCTAAAAACCTTCATACCCCACAAAGCAAGGCTAGTAATTTGGGAAATAAGTTCTTCATCCACCACAATATCCCTCCCTCCTAGGTTTAGAAACCTCTCCTTCCATCCTTGAACAAATAAATCCGTGACTTGGGGATTATTACCATGCAATTTTTCCATGTACAGAGTAAGGCCGCCCTTCTCAAAGACTTCCCAAACCTCTTTCTTCTACCTCACAGTATCACAAGACTTCGGCTCAGCCCGATTTCTATCCCCACCCATGGCAGAAAACTTGACACATAGAGAACAAGCACTCAGTTAAAAGCACTTGCGACAAAATCTAGAGCCAACCAAACTAGCATAAATTAACCGAAGACTCTCGAAACAAAGGTAAAAAATGCCCAGAATCTGTGTAAATCCAGCCTCTAGACAAAGATGCAATAATGAATACCGAGCCTTGTAAAAGCCACCACTTCTAATCAAATATTTAACATCCTTAGTCATGAAGATCAAGCACGTGACCAAGGACAAACAACCTTTCATTCGAAAAAAGAACCCCACAATATTAGCATTCATTATTAACAATGGTCAAGGCCTCAAACGGAATTGAGTCATTTAACTCCCATTCCTTACTATCACAAACACCATAGTTGGCAAAAAAATCCGCCAACCTATTTCCTTCTCTCATAATGTGGGAAATATAAACATTATCAAAAGAATTAACAATATTAATAGAATCCCTTACCATGGCCTCAATGGTCCAAGAAGGAGGGGAAACATTCTTCAAATTATTAATAACATTCGAGGAATCACCCTCCACCCAGACCTTCCGATACCCTTTCCTTTGTGCCAACTTGAGACTATGATAAGCTACATCTGCCATTGCGTAGGATAATGTTATTCTAATAAGTTACTTATTTGGAATTTAAAATGAAAATTTAGAGATAAGAAAATTAAAATGCAAAAACAATTTAAAAAGTTAGTAAAAAAAGAGTTTTTATGGGAAAGATTTCGCATGCGTGGGCATGCATTGTTTCAAACTAGAAAAATGAAGGCAACTTCTTGTTTTTTATGGATTTTCACATTTTGTCATTTGATTTTTATCTTCAAAAAGATAAACAATTTCCTTAATTTTAAAAGTGAGAGGAGTTAATTTTTGGGAGGTTTTTTCATCAAGAATGTTAGCAGAAAATTATTTTGGCTTTCTCTTTGATTTATTTAAAAGAGAGATTTCTTCTATGCAAATCATTGTCTTGCTCTGTCATTTTTGTTGATAAAAACAATATAGCTTAAATATTTAGAGGGAGGTTGGTTTCTACGAGTGGAATAAGGGCTTTGGGATTGTAATGACAGAATGGTTTTCTCACCATCTTCATCAATGGACATCGGATTTCAAGTCGATCGTCATTCTTCTTTATTGTATTGTGAAGTTAGTGTATCGATCTCAGCTTGTATTAAATTTCTAATTCTTCCCTATGCATTTGAGCGCTCTATAATGGTTTGGCTGGTAGTTTATTATGTTTGTCCCTTATCCATTTTTCCTCTCTTGAAATTAATTTATGAAATATGCTAGATGTTTGAATCCTAGTCTCCATCTATTATTTCATTCCATCGATTGATTAACTTTTACTCTTTTCACAATGGATTTATGCTACGAGCTTATGATATTTATGGTTTCCCTTACTATTATTATTGTCATAGCTTTTGTATTCCTATAGTAGCATTCTTTCTTTTTGTAGTCACACTACGATTAGTGCATGATTCCATTCGCCTTTGCTTTAGATTGTATTGTGTTTCCTTTTAAATGAGCACATGTCATAGCCTCTTTAGATCCTACAGAATTCATATTGCTAGAAGATAATCTGCCTATATTCATATATGCTCCATTGGCACCACAAGTTTAATTGGCCTTTAGCATTAAGGTTAGGGCATCCCAAGACAACCAACTCAAACATTAAGTTCAACCATGCGCACATAATAATCCGCTACATATTTATAATGCAATAAGGGTTATTATTATGTGTGTAGCCCCTGCATGTGTCTCTTACTATTCTAGTGAAATCTGCTTGTGTGTTGGTAAGCGGTTGTGTACCTTTCTCTCCCTACCTTAGCATTTGCTGGTGTTGTCCTTGTTTTCCATGTGTTTCTTGCACTGAGTTATTTGTAGTTGATAGATTTTCTTTAATTCAAACATGTATCTAATTTCCTAGCTTTTGTTGCTCATAGCAGTTGCACCCCTCTAGCCTCCATGTTCTTATGTTGCCATGCACAGCTCATGGAGGCAACACCCTTACTTGTTGCACCTTGTTTTTATTTGATATTATGTATATTAGCTTATAAGTGCCTTTGTTCATTGCCCAGTTTGCTTACTGTGCATCAGTGAAACATTTTCTTTTAGCATCTTTATTGTGGAAAAATTTAAGTGAATAAATATATTCATTTTCCTTGGGGTTTTCTTCTTGTTTCAATTTTATAACTATTTTGAAACACTGGTATGCTATGAACAAACGGATAACCTTATGTTAATTATTCTTTAGCCAGCCTTTGGTTATAGATTTGTGCATTGTTTCAATAAAAGAATTTTAGCTTATTTTATTCTTGTGATAATCGCCCATGTTGGAGGTGTTAATTCTTTTAATTATAATGGCAAGGCTAATATTTTAAGGTTTTGATGTTGTTAGACAGTCATGTTTTATCCTCTCCTTTTGTTTATAAATCATGTAAGTATGTATATATACATAAAAATAAATATATAAAGCTACTTGTAATTAGCTGAGTGTGCTTGTAGTTATGATAGTTGATTGGCCTATAATTTTATGTATTTATAAAAATATATAATATATATGTGTGTGTGTGTGTGTGTGTGTGTGTGGTTGTGTAATCTCATAGTTGGGGACTTATAAAGTATTGATATGTTGTTTTGTAGACAACAAAACCAAATCCAGTTATATTTAAAATAGTAGTTACTTTAAAATAGCTTATAATCACATTCATTTACATATATAATATATATATGTCTGTGTGTGTGTATAAGCATTTTAATGCCTTATATATATATATAGCATGACCTTAATTAAAGGATTTTGGTCGAGTTAAAATACTTTTTATAGAAAACATTTTTTTTATAAAGTTTACTTGATTAATTAGAAGATCTTTATTGTGATAGATTAGAAACGTTCTTTCTTAATTTAATGCTTTATTTATCAATATATTAGAAAATTCAAAAAGATTGAATTTAATAATTTTGTTAAAAATTTAAAAGAATAGTAGAGGTTGACTATGGTCCTTTGGTTCCTTGAAGGGAGATTTTCTCTTGGGTTTATTGATTATGGTTCTATGTTGAAAATACTTTTCTTTGTTTTACTCCACTTGTGGAGGTAACTTTATGTTTGGTCATATTTTGAGTTCATCGGGAACTCGCATTGTTTATGTTGCCCTCACTTGGTAGTTAGTTCTAGGCTTCCAGAGGCAGTGGGAAACTGGTTCATGTCGATTTTCCTTGATTTGACTTGGGATCATATGATTGAATTACTAGTTTGAACTTTGGAGGTTGTTACCGGATGCAGTAGTGTTGTCTTTTGTTATGATTGTTGGTGAGATGGTCCATGCCTCGCATTTGTATTATGACTCGTGACTTTTGGGTGTTTTTTCCTTTGGTACACCCTTAGTGTTGTGAGTTTTTTTTGGGTTATTAGGGAGAGTGGCTCGTCATGGGGGGTGGTGCACAAAGGAGCAACCTGGATAACCCATGAATGAGTTGGTTAAACAAGTGAAAACCTAATAAAACACACTAGTGGATTGGGTAGGTTAACATAACCAAAGATAAGTCAGATACCTCCTCAATGCCATTAGTGGTTTTGTAAACTAAGGGTTGGATGAGAAGGCCATGGCTAGCAAGGTCACTTAGCGGTCATGCATGTGTCACCCTATGGGGTTGGCACCCAGTGGGGGGCAGCCAAGATAACCATAGATAGGGGTCGACACCGGTAGAGAGGCAGCTAGGATAACCCATAATAGGGTTGTGCGATGACACTCTCCCATAGTACCCCTTGCCATTATCTTTATACATCTCTGGAAGTAGTCATCTTGTTGTAGTCATTGATGTTGTTGATCATTATGTTCTAGTTGTTTTTTTGTGGTTTGGTATTTTGGTCGTCTGTCTTGACTGTCTTGGATCATGGGTCTTTCTTGTCTACTCCTAGCATGGGGGATTGGGCCTTTGGGTCCATGTGATCAAGTGGAACATGCTATGCACCCCGTCGGGTTCCCTGTCAGCATTTGTGCAACACGATGTTACACTAATGTAGAGTGTTCCAAAGTTCAATATATTTGCAGATGTATATTATTTATTTCCATCATACTCATGTATTTGATGTATTACTCTCATGTTGTGTTGGGAAACAATGATGTAAACTTATGTTATTGATCGATGTAATGTATAATTGTACCTTTTTTTCCTTATGAAATTAATGATCATGGTTTCTGTCATTTTGATGTGTTGTATCTATGGAAATATACTCCTTTATTTTCTCATGATTATAATATATGTTATGGTTATTGAAATCGAGTTAATCTTGTTTATATTGAGTTATCGCATGTGAATGACTTTTAACGATCGATTTATAATGGATGTATGGTTTTGTAAATGGATGCTTTGTCATGAATAATAATGCATCTTGGAATTCATTCATTATCAATTTGTTATGGGTTTAGGTTACATAATGTCTCCACGTGTACCCCAGAGGACATAGGTGGCTAGTGTATCCATTTAATTAAATGTCATGTATTGGAACTTAATGTACATATCTTATATGTTAATTTTTTTTTTTTAAAATATTGTATTTGTTGTCTTAGTTGTCCTTTGGGGTTCGTGTGATGGGGCATTACAACTTGGTATCAGAGCCAGATTTAAAAACATTGGGTTCTCTAGGTAGTTTGAGCCCATTAGGAAACCTTTTTGTTTAACTCTTAATATCACATGTTCCCCTCTAATGTTGTGTAGGAACATGCCTCAGGGTAGAGTTTGTGTCCATGGAAGAGGTTGAGGTGGTGGTCGTGGGGCCAACCACCAAAGTTCATCACGTCCAAGTTCCCATGGCTCAGAACATGAGGAACGTCAGAGTTCCCAAAACAATTTGAGAGGCAATGGTAAAAACCCAAAGTAGTCAGGCCTTGTAGGAGGTCAGTTGTGACACCTACTTGAGGATATTTTGGTTTGTTTAGGCCCTAGACTGGAGGGGGAGCAGTGAGTGGAAAGAGAAAGGGAGAGATCATCGAGATGAGGGAAACAGCAACATAGCAGGATGTCGTAGTGGCTGGTCATGTGAGAGACCTATTGAGAGCATGACCTCCCACATTTGATTGTTTTGGTGGGGGTCTAGAGGAAAAAACATGGTTGATCGATCTAGATCAATGCTTTTCTATGCATCCTTAAGGTAGTAATACTAGGGCTAGGTGCACTATCATGCACCTCAGAAGCTTTGCATCCACTTGGTGGTGACTTGAAGAGAAAAAATTGCATCTTGACATCAACATGGTGACTTAGGAATTATTTATGGAGAGATTCAAGGCTCGTTTCCTTTCTAATCACTAGAAATAGCGTCGGGCAGATGAATTCCATGAGTTGAGACAAATGGAAATGTTTGTTGAACAGTATGAGTGTCGCTTCTATGAGCTCAAGCAGTACATGGAAATTAGTAATGATGAGGCTATGCTAGTTCAACACTTTGTTAGGGGCTTAAACACCCAAATCAGTGGTGGAGTCCGAGTCTTCGAGCTGAAGACAATGGAGGTAGCTATTGAGAAGGCTCATCTTGTAGAGGAAAACTTGGCAATGTCTCTGGGAGGTCACACAAGAGTTCAAATCGGTAGTGCACCGACATCTGGTTTTAGTTCTCGAGGTGGGTAGCCTCAAGCTGTAGGCTCTTCCAAGAGTTATCGTGCACCCTCCAAGGGTGGTCAGTAGCAATAGCAGCAGTAGTCACAATCAAAAAACAATAATTCACAGTCTCAGCAGAGTGGTAGATCTCAAGCTAGAAAGAATTAGAATTGGAAATGAGCTTGGCATAATAGTTTTGAGCAGCCTGCACAGAGTACACATTCGACACACAGTCGAGGCAATTTTTAGTAGTCAAATGCATCATTTGGTGGCAGAGGTTTTGGTCAGTTCACAGGTTGTTTCTCCTGCGGTCAACAAGGACATATTTATAGACACTCCCGCGAGGAGGAACACTACGGATTTAGTAAAGAGAGCGGCTAGGTGATGGTGGAAAATCTTGGTAGATCACTTGAGTCTTCATGGTGGTTGACCACATCAAGATGAACATTAAGGGCACTTTGGTTGAGACATCAGGTGTGTTACATGGCACTAGTATTTCCATTCTCTTTGATTTCAGAGCATCAGATTCATTTATCTCTCCTTCAGTAGTTGAGCACTGTAGACTAGTGGCAGCAAGGCAAGGCATTAAGTGGCAGGTCGAATTGGCCTCCAGAGAAAAGGTAGCTGTTGAGTCACTCGTTCAGGGTTGTAGTTTGAAAATTGGGTCATTGGTGACTACGGTGGACCTCTAAATCCTACAACTTGGTTCCTATGATGTTTTTTTAGGTATGAATTGGCCGAGTGTTCACCGAGCTATAATTGATTGCTGCAAGGCTGCACATTGTGTGGATGATTTAGGCAATGAGGTTGAGATCGTTGGTATATAGAGACCTATCTTAGTATGGATGATCTCGGCTATCAATTGAAGAGGTATAGCGCCTGGAGTGTGAACCCCAAAGGACAACAAAACACCACAATTTTTTTTTTTTTTTTAAAGCAAAACATTGCATACGATGAATATGTACATACATTACATGAAAATCAATTATGCAATTACAAATTCATTCACGTCCTCTGGGGTACACAAACGGTCATTACGAATCATAAACTTTTATCAAACGAAAGTGAATAAACAACCAAGATTACACAATGATGACATACAACTATTAATGATCAAAAGAGTGGAAAACAATACATCATGATTACAATAGTACATTACATAATGCTTCCCTTATATCAACGGAAAGAGCACATCAAGTAAAAGAATAATTACACCCATGAAGAATAAGGTACAAGGCGAAGATCAGTCTTCAACCAAGAGTAGCTCTGGAGGCTCTACATCCGCTTTCGCATCACAAATTCAACTTGGGAACCCAATGGGGTGCATAGCACGTTCCACCCGACCACATGGACCCGAAGGTCCACCCCCCGTGCTAGGAAATGACAAGAAAGACCCTCGACCAAGATAGACAAGTAGAAAAATTGCAAGACCGAACAACAAGGTCAACCAAAACATAACATACATCAATCTCAATGAACACCAACAAGGTGACTACTCCTAGAGGCATACAAAGGATAAAACCAGGGATTTTATGACACCAATATTCATTTACGCTCAACTGGAGGGTACGTAAATACTTGGGTTCCCCAACCATCTCAAATTATGACTACCGGGAAGACAAAGCATAAAGTCTCCTTTGTTAGAATTTAACACAAAAAGAAAGACTTACATCATGGAACCACAAAACAACTCTATAATTTTCATAACTCACAAAATGACAAGTGAAAAATAGAAGCAATATCATAACGGAACCTTCAAACTAAAACAAGACAACATAATCAATTTAATGCAACATCAAGCACAATTACCAACAATAAATGATCGATTAGAGCATCCAAGGGAAATCTCAATATCCTCCTTACATGATATCCAAACAATTACACTTTGGCTAATAACCACTTAATACAGACCAAACGCAAAACAAAACCAAGCTTTTAATTCAACACAAATGCTCACTCTAACTAACTCCATGAAGATCTCTTAGCTTACTCACAACTTCATCCACATGACAACAATCAATTTTCTAATATCAAGCAACTTGAAAGGCAATATTATCTCATTTCACAAAAATCCACCACTTACATAATTTATTAATTTGTGTTCTTTACACCTTGATACATAAGTGCACATAATCAATATAAGTAATTATAATAATATTTATTCTAAATAACCAACTTCATATGGGATCTACAAGCCATTGGAGCATAATAATATTTTTAATTAACATTACTAATTTACTAATATCTTTATTAACAGAATTTACTAGGGAGCTTGATTATTTTAAAAGTTCCTTTAAATAAACACATGAATTAGTTTATAGAACTTTCCTAAAATTAATTTCTTTAATTAAAGAAAAAGTCCACTTTCTCCCTCTACTTTTGTCTTGTATGAACTTTTCTTCCCCTCCCATTTTAAAAATAGAATTAAGTGACTTAAGTATATAATGCATTTTATATAGCCACGTATAAAGGAAGTGGAATCGTGGTGGCTTAGGGTGAGTTCTTACACTCGTCTTGTTTTTGAATATAGGTATATATTTTGTTTTATTGTTTTTTTTTGGTTACTTAAAAAGTCCACAACACGTTCAAGCAACCACAATTTAATAAGGGTATAAGAGGTGTTTCATGACCTTTCGGCATTGGCGGCTCCGCAGTTGCCCGAAGAATCAGGGAGGTTATTTAAACTTTTACACCCTTCTATAGTCAAGTGCTACTACTACGACAAATTGCCAGTAAAAACAGGCAGATTATTTAAACTTTTAATCCTCCTATTATGTTCAAGCGCCGCAGCTGAGACAGGTTGACAATGGAATCGAAGAGATTATTTAAACCTCTACAACATTCTAATTTCAAGTATTACAGATGTAACCAATTGCCAATGGAAATCAGGAAGGTTTTTTTTTTACACCTCCAAAAGTCTTTTGTGTTCAAGTGTTGTGACTGTGACAGGATGCATATGGTATCAGAAGATTATTTAAAGCTTTACAACATTATATTTTCAAGCATTTCAGGTATGATAGATGGCGAAAAGAAATAGGAAGGCTATTTACGCCCCTATAGACTTCCATGCTCAAGAGTTGCTGCTATAGTAGGTTGGGAATGGTACCAAGGGAAATATTTGTAGTTGCAGGCTGGAAACACCAAAACACAGAATTAACCATCGTTCCTTACTAACACTGTGGTTACTAGGGATAAGGGCCTAAAAAATGTGACTGGGTTAATTCCAAAGTAAACACTGTTGTTGCATACTCATTTAACGACAGTGCGAAGGTGAGGAAGTGAAACAACACCCACAGCTGAGGTGTATGGAGGAGAATCAAGCATTTCAAAGGCAACCCTTCGATTTGTGAACATGAGATGACTAAAGAAAATATTTCGTCTAATAGACAATGAAAACTTTCAAAATATTTGAAGAAGGGACAAGCTTCTGAATGGAGACAATCCAAAGGGGATCAATAAAAACTCAGTACTGTCAACATGGCAAGATGATTTCCCAGACCCAATTTGGTTTGGAGATTTCTGGGATGTAATACTAAATATGGTTAATATTTTCAAATATTTAGCACAACACAATGGGAGGTTGCTTTGAAGATTAGAATATAAATGCCTACGCACGGAGAGTTGTTCAATAAAAATTAGGTTATAGCTTCGACCGTTATACTAGACAATCTGAATACCAATAGTTTACAACAAAATAATGAAAATTAAATGTAACAGTGAATGCCAAGATTTTTGCACATAATTAATCGGAATGCTGATATATACTTAACTACGCAGGTTAGAGGATGTCGTAATATTACAACCTAAATGTGCTCATAATTAAAAATTTCATTTTAAATGAACATACTGTAAAAATTTTGTATGTGCCTTATTTTCAGGCTGCAGCTTGCCAAGAGGAGAAGCAAAAGAACAATACCTGGGAGGAAGAGTTTTGGGGCAAATAACAAAAAGAACATAAAATGGATCTCATGACACAGGCGAATTGCAGGGTATGCACAATTGGATTTGTTTTAAAGGATTTTAAAATGAAAGATTTCAAACCAATGTAATTGCTAGGTATAGAGAGATAATTTCATACCCTTTACCAGCATCCTACTCTACCTGCGCCATAATGGGTGCTTTGAAAACAAGGTAAGCGCATCCGTCAAAGTGAAGTGCAGTCATTGGTGAGCTTAGAGGAATGTAGATGCATAGGACATGAACGAATACCATCTGACAGAGTGCCTCCCACCCCCACATAACTGATAGAGGAATTTTCCCCACTTCTCGATGCAATTCCCCTGGCAGATATGCATGCCGAATATGAATGCATGGAAAAGACACGTGTTTCCTCAAATGCCTTCCTAAAAGGAGCTTTCAGAGGCTGAATTCATGCAGGATCCAAACTACCACTAAATATTAAATGAAACTTGTTATAGCACCTAAGACAACGCGCCATCATTGCTCAGCATAAATTTCCCCAAGATTATCCATTAATCAAATATTAATTTTATTTGCTATTAATGTTAATATAATTACTTTAATACTAATACTTGAACATTAATATCTTAATTTTAAAATACCGAAATCAATATTATTATTGTCATATTGAAAAGTCCCATTAATTAAATTTATATTCTTCTCATGTTTAAAATAAGTTCACATTTTAATCTCTCTTTTAGAGAACCTATTTTTATTTATTTTATAATATTTGTTTATTTATCACAATGGTACACAAAATTCATGCATAGTAAAATAATTCTTGAGTTGTAATTAATCATTTTAAAAACAAAACCACTAAAAATACACTAGAAAACAACTTACTTTCAGGAGACCAAAAGATGACCCGAGCAGGAGAGGCACTACAAAGAGGTGTTTCTGTCAGGTTTGTCAGCTATTTGTTGTGTCAGTCAATGATTTGGATTTGGGAGAGAGTCAAGAGGTGTCATTGGATGACTATCCTCTCCTTAAGGAATTCTCTGATGTTTTTCTTAGTGAAATTTTGGGATGCCACCAAAGCGTGACATTGACTTTAAAATTGATCTTGTACCCGAGGCTGAGCCTATATCTCGGGCTCCATACGGGATGACAACACAAGAAATTTAGGAGCTCCATTTGCAATTGGAGGAGCTATTAGAAAAAGGGTTCATTCATCCTAGTGTTTCCCCTTGGGGAGCACCAGTGATATTCATAAAGAAGAAGGATGATTCACTCCAGTTGTCCATTGATTACAGACAGCTTAACAAAGTGACGGTGAAGAACCAGTACCCTTTGCCAAGAATTGATGACCTATTCGATCAGATAAAAGGGGCTCAATTATTCTCAAATATTGATCTTAATTCAAGATACCATCAATTGTGGATAACTGAAGCTGATATACACAAGACTGCATTTCGCACTCATTGCGGGCATTATGAATTCACTATTATGTCATTTGGGTTGAAAAATGCACCATCAAATTTCATGACTCTGATGAATGGAGTCTTCTGAACCTACTTGGATAGGTTTTTTCTCATGTTTCTTGATGATATCTTGATCTACTCGAAAACAATGGAGGAGCACGGGGAACACTTGAGACAAGTATTGCAGTGCTTGAGGGACAATCAATTGTATGCTAATCTAGTGAAGTGTGAGTTCTTGAAGACTAAAGTTAAATACTTGGGACATGTCATATCTGGTTGAAAGGTATTGTTGTCGATCCTTCAAAGATCCAATCCATTGTTGATTGGCCAACACCCAAGAACGTTCCTGAGATTTGCAATTTAATGGATTTAGTGAGCTACTATCGGTGGTTTGTTTAGGGCTTTTCAAGGATTGCACATCCCATCACTTCTCTTCAGAGGAAAGGGAAGAAGTTCATTTGTTTAGAGCAGTGCTAGTTAGCTTTCTAGACTCAAGGAAAAATTGACCAGTGCACCGATCCTAGTAGTTCCTGACCCTACAAGGGATTTTATTGTGTGTACAGATGCTTCCTTGGAAGATTTGGGAGCAGTTTTGATGCAAGAAGGTCATGTAATTGCATATGAGTCCTGCAAGATCAAGGACCATGAGCTGAATTATCCCATGCATGATTTGGAATTAGTCACAGTTGTACATGTCCTTGTGAGATGGAGGCACTTCCTATTAGGGCATCGGTTCGAGCTACATAGTGATCATCGCAACTTGCAATATATTTTTATGCAACTGAACTTGAATGCCAGGCAGAGGAGATGGATGGAATTTCTTTGCGAATATGATTTTGAGGTTAAGTACATCCAGGGCAAGGAAAATATAGTGGCAGATGCTCTAAGTCGACAGAGACATGAGGTATCTATAGTGACTCTCGATGTGGATTTGAGGAGCCAGATCCTCACAACACTCCCCATAGATAGCTAGTATCAAGAAGTGAAGACTGAAATTGAGTTAGATAGAGCTTTGGAGGGAAAAAAATTTAGGTTATTCACTGGAATCAGATGGCCTGTTGTGGTATTTGGGAAGTATGTATGTACCTCCTACAGAGGGTCTTCGTACACTAATCTTGACTAAGGCACATTAGGCTCCCTATTCTGCTCATCTGGGAGTTAAGAAGATGTATGCGAACCTGCATTCACTGTACTTTTGGCTGGTATGAAGAGGGATATTGCAGAATTTGTGGAAAAATGTTTGGAATGTCAGAGTAAGGCAAAACACCAACATCCTACAGGCCTTCTACAGCCTCATCTAGTTCCAGAGTGGAAATGGGATATCACATCAGTGGAATTTATTGTGGGTTTTCTTATGACTTCTCGTCAGCATGATGGTATCATGGTCACTATTGACAGGTTGACCAAGGTGGCACACTTCTCCCCTATCCAATCATCTTACACTGCTTCTTCGGTAGCTATAATTTTCATGGAGGACATTGTTCAACTAAACAGAATTCCATGAAGGATTATTTCTGACAGAGATCAGGTGTTCACTTCTACATTGTGGACATCCTTGCAACGTGCCTTAGGGACCCAACTAAACTTTAGTTTTGCATAGCATCTTGAAATAGATGGTCAAACTGAAAGGGTCAACCAGGTGCTTGAGGACATGCTCTGTATGTACATGATGGATCAACAGTCGCGTTGGGAGGACTATTTGCATTTGGTAGAGTTTTCCTACAATAATGGATATCATAGCTCGATTGGCATGGCTCCCTTTCAGGCACTATATGGTCATCCTTGTCAGACCCTGTTGAGTTGGGACCATCTCAAGTACAGAGTTCTCCATGGACCCGAAATGCTTCAAGATATGGAGCAACATATTACTCGCATCAAAGAGCATTTAGTAGCAACTTAGGATAGGAAAAAGAAGTACAGTGATGCACATAGGGTCGACCGTCAATTTTTGGTTGGAGATCGGGTCTTCCTACGAGTGCATCCGCAAAAGAGTCTGATCCGTTATGGGAAAGGCTCTAAGATCACGCCTCATTTTGTGGGACCATTTGAATTTTTGGAGAGAATTAGCACCATTTCTTACCACCTAGCATTGCTACCCAGTCTATCGCATATACACGATGTGTTTCATGTTTCTATACTTAGGCCTTATTATCCAGATGTTTCTCACGTACTTGATTGGAATGCATTACAAATCAAGGATGGGTAGCTAGTACTCAAGCTCGTGTTGTTCTACAGCATAGGAGGCTCGCTCTCAAGGGTAGAGAAATTGAACAGGTGTGGGTCCAATGGGACCCCAACAATGAGACTTCAACGACATGGGAGGATGCATCCCGCATTAGAGAGGCATTTCCTTATTTGTTCACTGGCTTCCAGGAGTAAGCCGAGATCTAGATGGGGAGGATGTAATACCCCTCATGTGGTTGTTACTTTTCTGATACTCTGTTATGTTGTACTGTGGACTTGAGACTTGGATGGTGATTGTTTCATCAGTTGGACTTGTGTGGATTTGTAGTTTAGTTGTTTGGATGTTCATGATACTGTTTTATGATGATTGATGACATAATGATATGTGGTGTTCATTTTTGTCTGGTTATGTTATTATTCTCATGTGGCATTATGTTGTGATGTTATAGTTTAATGTTTAGTTCTAGACATTTATGATGATGTTTTTTCTGATTGAGTCTTTATGAAAGGACAATGCAGCATCACTCGTTCGTGAGTGCCCTGCTATGTTGTGACTACCTTTCACGGTGTGCTTCTAATGGGAGATTTATATTTTATTTGATGTTGGTTTGATGCAGGATGTAGGTACTAGACACCGACTCCACCTACATTGTTAGGTCTGAGCATGTCCCACAATCCCAATGGGTATAAAGCTGAAAATGGAGTTGACAAGAAAGTCCCCGTCTGAGTCCATCACCTCGTCATTGTGTCTGACGGTGTCCTTCTACGACCCCATCTCCATTATGGTATTGTCCCATTTGGTGTTGTTTGTTTTTAATCATTTAATTAACATTGTTTTATTTAATGTTATAGTTGTTGTTCTTGGAGTGTTAAGTTTATCGTCGCTCAAGTATTTGGTTTAGTTAATAATGTTCATGAGTAGAATGTTAATTTAGTTAATGTTTCGAATTAAATTATTGAATTAGAAAATAAATGTTGTTAGTTATTTAGTTATTAGACTAATTTGTGAAATTAATTAATGATTAGATAATATAAATTTATGTACTTTGGTTATTGCTGATTATTTTAATGATGTTTAATGGAAATATTGTACCATTTATTAATAATATTAATTTTTAGATTTAAATAAAAAGGGAAGATTATTAGTATTATTCATAAGTCATTTTAATTTTGATTGGGTAGGATAACGTTATTTTAATAAGTTACTTATTTGGAATTTAAAATAAAAATTTAGAGATAAGAAAATTAAAACGCAAAAAGTCATTTAAAAAGTTAGTTAAAAAAGAGTTTTTATGGAAAGATTTCGCATGCGTGGGCATGCATTGTTTCGAATTAGAAAAATGAAGATAACTTGCCATTTTTATGGATTTTCACATTTTGTCATTTGATTTTTATCTTCGAAAAGATAAACAATTTCCTTAATTTTAAAAGTGAGAGGAGTTAATTTTTGGGGGAATTTTCATCAGGAATGTTAGCAGAAAATTATTTTGGCTTTCTCTGTGATTTATTTAAAAGAGAGATTTCTTCTATGCAAATTATTGTCTTGCTCTGTCATTTTTATTGATAAAAAAAATATAGCTTGAAGATTCAAAGGGAAGTTAGTTTTTACGAGCGGAATAAGGGCTTTGGGATTGTAACGAAATAATGGTTTGTTCACCATCTTCATCAATGGACGTTGGATTTCAGGTCATTCGTCGTTCTTCTTTATTGTATTGTGAAGTTAGTGTATCGATCTCAACTTGTATTTAATTGATAAGTCTTTCCTGTGCGTTTCAACGCTTTGTAATGGATTGGTTGGTATTTTATTATGTCTGTCTCTTATCCATTTTGCCTCTGTTGAAAGTAATTTATGAAATATGTCAGATGGTTTAATCCTAGTCTCCATCTATTATTTCATTCCATCGATTTATTAAATTTTACTCTTTTCACAATGGATTTATGTTATGAGCTTATGTGATTTATGGTTTCCCTTACTGTAATTACTATCATAGCTTTTGTATTCCTATAGTAGCATTCTTTATTTTTGTAGTCACATTGCGATTAGTGCATGATGTCATTCACCTTTGCTTTAGATTGTATCGTGTCTCCTTTTAAATGAGCACATGTTGTAGCATCTTTAGATCCTACATAAGTTGTATTACTGGAAGATACTCTTCCTATATTATATATGAGTGGCACCAAAGGTTTAACTAGCCTTTAGCATTAAGGTTAGGGCATCCAAAGATGGCCAACTCATACATTAAGTTCAACCATTCCCACCTAATAATCCACTACATATTTATAATGCAATAGGGGTTATTATTATGTGTGCATCCCTTGCATGTGTCTCTTATTGTTCTAGTGAAATCTACTTGCGTGTTGGTAAGTGGTTGCTTACCTTTCTCTACCTGCCTTAGCATTCATTGGTGTTGTCCTTGTTTTCCATGTGTTTCTTGCACTGAGTTATTTGTAGTTGGTAGACTTTCTTTAATTCAAATATGTATATGATTTCCTAGCTTTTGTTGCTCATAGCAGTTGCACCCCTCTAGCCTTCATGTTCTTATGTTTCCATGCGCAACTCATGGAGGCAACGCCCTTACTTGTTGCACCTTGTTTTTATTTGATATTATGTATATTAGGTTATAAGCGCCTTTGTTCATTGCCTAGTTTGTTTACTACGCATCAGTGAAACATTTTCTTTTAGCATCTTTATTGTGGAAAAATTTAAGTGAATAAATATATTCATTTTCCTTGGGGTTGTCTTCTTGTTTCAATTTTATAACTATTTTGAAACACTAGCATGCTATGAACAAATGGATAAACATATGTTAATTATTCTTTAGCCGGCCTTTGGTTATAGATTTGTGCATTGTTTCAATAAAATAATTTTAGCTTATTTTATTCCTGTGATAGTCACCCATGTTAGTGTTAATTCTTTTAATTATAACAGCGCGGCTAATATTTTAGGGTTTTGATGTTGTTAGAAAGTTGTGCTTTATCCTCTCTCTTTTTTATAAATTATGTAAGTATATATATATACATAAACATAAATATATAAAGCTGCTTGTAATTAGCTGAGTGTGATTGTAGTTATGACAGTTGATTGGCCTAGAATTTTATGTATTTATAAAAATATTATATATATATATATATATATGTGGTTGTGTATTCTCATAGTTGGGGACTTATAAAGTATCAATATGTTGTTTTGTAGACAGCAGAACCAAATCTAGTTATATTTAAAATAGTAGTTACTTTAAAATAGCTTATAATCAATTGTGTGTGTATAAGCATTTTAATTCCTTATACACACACACACACACACACACATATATATATATATATGTAGTTATGGACCTGCTTTTTTTATATAATTTACTTGATTAATTAGAAGTTCTTTACTGTGATAGATTAGAAACGTTATTTCTTAATTTAATGTTTTACTTTTCAATATATTAAAAAATTCAAAAAGATTGAATTTAATGATTTAGTTACAAATTTAAAAGAATAGTATTGTTATGGTTTATTTAAATGTTTATGTTTATGACTGCTTGTTCATTTCAGGAAGACTAGAGGTTGATTGTGGTCCTTTGGTTCCTTGAAGGGAGATTTTCTCTTGGATTTATTGATTGTGGTTCTATGTTGAAAATACTTTTCTTTGTTTTACTCCGCTTGTGGAGGTAACTTTATGTTTGGTCATATTTTGAGTTCGTTGGGAACCCACATTGTTTATGTTTCCCTCACTTGGTAGTTGGTTCTAGGCTTCCAGAGGCAGTGGTAAACTGGTTCATGTCGATTTTCCTTTATTGGACTTGGGATCATATGATTGAATTGCTAGTTTGAACTTTGGAGGGTGTTACCGGATG
The DNA here is from genome assembly GCA_007258455.2 of Sequoia sempervirens. NCBI lineage: Eukaryota > Viridiplantae > Streptophyta > Pinopsida > Cupressales > Cupressaceae > Sequoia > Sequoia sempervirens. The sequence goes on from VDFB02160086.1 coordinate 24,122, forward strand.
CAGTAGTGTTGTCTTTTTTTATGATTATTGGCGAGATGGTCCATGCCTCGCATTTGTATCCTGACTTGTGACTTTTGGGTGTTTTATCCTTTGGTAAACCCTTGTTGTTGTGATTTTTTTGGGGTTATTAGGGAGAGTGGCTCATCATGGGGGCCAGTGCACAAAGGAGCAGCCTGGATAACCCATGAATGAGTTGATTAAACAAGTGAAAACCTAATAAAACACACTAGTGGGTTGCGTAGGTTAACATAACGAAAGATAAGTCAGATACCTCATCCACGCCGTTAGTGCTTTTGCAAACTAAGGGTGGGCTGAGGAGGCCATGGTTGGTAAGGTCATTGCCTCGTCCTCATGAGAGGTTAGCAGTCCCGCACGTGTCACCTTATGGGGACATTGCCAAGTGGGGCGCAGCCAGGATAACCATAGATGGGGGTCTGTACCAGTAGAGAGGCATCTAGGATAACCCATAATAGGGTTGTGTGATGACACCTTTCCCATAGTAACCCTTGCCATTGTATTTATACATCTTTGGAAGCAATCATCTTATTGTAGTCGTTGATGTTGTTGATTGTTATGTTCTGGTTGTTTTTCTGTGGTTTAAGGTTTAGGGTTTAGGTTACGTAATGTCTCCACGTGTACCCCAGAGGACATAAGTGGCTAGTGTATCCATTTAATTGAATTTCATGTATTGGAACTTAATGTACATATCTTATATGTTAACTTAAAAAAAAAAAATATGTGGTATTTGTTGTCTTAGTTGTCCTTTGGGGTTTGTGCGATGAGGCATTACATAGTTAGTGGCATAATTAAATAAACAAAATTTATTTAATTAATCAAGGAAGAATAAAGATAGAAATGAATTAATTAAATAATTAAAATTATTTAATTATTAGAAGACATATGACATTAGAGAATAATTAAATAATTAAATTTATCTAATTATAAAGAATGAGAGGGAAAATGATGGAGAATATAAGAGTCGCAGGCCTAGGTCAATTTTAGTGTCTACATTTTTCCCCTCTTTGATACAAAGTAGTTTATCATGTTGTGTCAAATAAATTTGAGTCAAACATGCCCTAATATACACAGGGTAGACCTATGCCCCCTTGGAAGAATTTTACAAATTTTAGAAAAAAATTCAAATATTCAAAAATTGTTTCGAAAAGTCAATTTAATAGGAAGAAAATGCTATGGTGATGAAAGAAATGATTTTTAGGACCCTCAAGGTAGATGGAATGCAATTTCAAGGCTTAAGCAAAGTGCAACCAGCACAGACCCTGCTAAAACCCTAATTTTTAGGAGTTATAAGTATGAAATTGGAAAGTCAAAGGCTCATTTTGCACATTTTGAAGTTTGAAGATTAGGAGCTCTGAGTAAAAATGGAGCACATTCCTCACACTAAGCATATATCATACTGAGTGCAGACATTCAGATGGCTGGAGTGCGCAAAAGATCTAATGAGTGCCTATAAATTAGTCATGTCAATCACACTACCATTATAAATCAAACCGTAATAAAAATGAAGCAAAAATAAGCATAAAGCAATATTACCAAATATTCATGCCACCATTGATTCACCTTACGGTACACTTCTGTTTTGCTTGAATATATTAATTTCCCTCAA
>VDFB02160087.1:0-13011 GCA_007258455.2 Sequoia sempervirens
CTTGAATTTAATAAAGATAGATTTACCTCACATTTAATAAATTTATATAGATTTGAAAGGTAATGTTGTATTCAATTGTAGAGGAGAAAATGATATATTTCACTCTTTTATCTTTTTATTTTAAATTTTTTTGGCCTTTACCAAAATACATAAAGCTTTGGCATCTAATTTGAATTACTTTATGCATAAGATAACATTAACTTGGAATAGTTATTCTATCATCCTATCTCAATTTCTAATTCATTAGACCAAATGTTATTACATCTATTCATGAATTTTGAACTAGATTACATTTGTAATTTCACCCTTTAACTCAAGCACACTTGTGATAAAGTCATCCAAATTCAAATGACTTACTCTACCTTTCCAATATATTCCTTTTAAAAATTATATTATTACCTATTGGCTTATGCGCCTAATAGTTTGAATTGAGTACTTTGGGATGTGCATTAATAGACAATCTCTAAGACATAATCTAGGTGTGAAGAGGTAAAAGTTATCTAAGGATCAATCATGATTAAAATAAAAAATAAATTAAAGCATTTTAGAAACCAATGCAGTACATATAATATATTTATATGCATTGAATAATTGAAGTTTGTATTTTTTGTCTTCAATATTGTAAAATTGAACCCCTAATAGTTTGAATTGAATGCTTTCAGTTGTTTATTTATAGACAAGCTCTAAGGCATAATCTAGGTGTCAAAAGGTAAAAGTTATCTAAGGATCAATGAAGATTAAAATTAAAAAATCAAATTAGTGAATTTTAGATACCAATGCACTATATATAATATATTTATATGGATTGAATCATTGAAGTTTTTCTTTTGTGTGTTCATTCTTGTAAAATTGACAAGTTTTTTCTTGGAGTGAAGAAATTTTCATGATTCAATCCCCTCATAGAAACTATCAAAATTTTCTTAGTGCTACATTATGTTAAGAAATATGACAGATCAAAGATAATCAATTGCCAAAGTAGATTTTGTTATAGGAAAAATATAGTCCACAAAATCCATGAGAATTATCTTATCTTAGATAGTTCTAATGCCACAAAGTACATGAGTCATAGCTTGGCAAGTGCACTTATAGTTTTAGAATACCAAATTTCAACATTGAATACATTATGCACTAACAAATTTTTATCATCAAAAAATATAAGTGGACAATGGATTTAAAGAAATTCCGTAGCCTTTTGTTGAATTTATCATTCAAATATTAATATCAATGTAGGGTATGATTATTATTAAGCTAAAAGTAAGGGCTATTTAATGATAAAAGTATAGGATTGTGTCATGCTTTTGGCCAACAAAATAGCTTTGGGTGAAATTATTGTTCTCAAAACTACTTGGCTTCATAGTATTCTCATTGAGTTTAGTATTTAATTTAAATACCAACAGTAATACCACCTGGCTTCAAAATCTTCTCATTAAGTTGAGTATTTAGTTTAAATGACCACGAGTCTTATTTTGTGACACAATTAGAGTATTATTTAAATCTCGTAATATCTAGTCCATTATTATTGGGTCAAGCATAAGGTCCATATGCATTAGAAATAAAAGCTCATTCATAGAGAGGTTATTGATCTCCACAATTACTTGAATTGTGAGCTAGTTATCAATATTTTCACCAATACCTTCATAGAAATCACATATCTTCATCTAAAAAATTTGTTAAGGGTGTGAGTGACTTAATCTTCTAGGGTAGCTACTTAGTTCTTCCTTTCTCTCAGGACTTTTTTTCTCCCTTTTCTTAGGGTGCTTCTTCTCTTTGGGGGATATTTGTGTACATGGGTACCTCATTACCGAGGCTTAGTTTTTAAGACCCATATTCTCACCCATTTAAGGTACATTGAAAGGGGGTGTTAGTGTAGATTTTTTATTTCTATTGGATATACATTTTAACTATTATTTAGGTTAATATTTCTTAGGATAGTAGGTGATTATTAATTTGAGTATTTGTGAGTTGCCAACATATTCCATGGGAGTTACACTATACTATTCTTGGATACTTTTGGTGTACTCTCCCTATTAGTTTTATTTACCACTTCCCCCTCTCACTTAGTTTATAGATATTCACTCTACTAGCTTGTATTTATATCTTTTAGCTCTACTTTTTATAAGAAAGTTGCTACCAAGGGGGTTAAATGCTCCCACTATAGAAAATACAAAAATAATAACCCATCAATTAGAGTGTTGATGATATAGATATTCTAATTTTTACTCATTGGTGTTATGATTGATGAAAAAAAGACCTTCCCTCATCTCCTAGAGTCTCACTAATTGTTGACATGAGAAAAAATATATATAATTATCTAAATTTTTCCTTATATCCTCCATATTACCATTTATAATACTTATTGCAAATAGGGGATGGAAATTTCTTAATGTCACATTCCCCTTCATTATTATTCTACTAAATACCTTACCAATATAATTTATTTCTTCCCTTCTACTGTAATCTTTTATCATTGCATACACCTACTTGTGCCATGAGCTATTAATAAACATATTAATTTCCAACTTCCTATACATCTTTCTTCCAAATGCATCTATTATAGTGATAATTGTTTTTCCATAATTATATTATCATTTATGTTATTTATTTTAAATATATATGCTCCTACTATTGATTTTATGGTGGTTTCCATGGCCAATATGATAATTTTGAAATTCTTTATTGATCTAGGTCAAGGCATCCTCATATAAAAATTCACATTGCCACCTATTGATGGTGAGAATTGAAGCCATGGCATTTGAGGTTTTCTTTATTTTTGGATCCTTAATGGGATCACTTATATATGTTATGATCTAAATATATGTTTCTTCTTATAAAACAATGTGCTAAGAATCCCATTCAAGTATCCTATCAATATTTTCCCACTATCCATGTCAATTTTATTTTTTTGTTTCTTCTTCCCACTCTATAGCATAGTTTTCCAATAAGTCTACCAACATATTGGCTCCTTGATAGACATGCTTGATCTCGTAATCGTCAATCTTATCAAAAAGTTGATAAATCAAATATAGTATCTTTCCCATCTTCTAATTGGGAAATATTCTTATTTTGGTTACATTGATGCATATATAAGAGTCTCCCTTGATGTTTATTATTGATATATTATTTAATTCATAATTTTTTAGGCTTTCATATATTACACTTAGCTCTTCTTCTATATTCAATCCTATCACGAGTTCCCTTGAAACTTCCCAAATGAGGATTTCTCACCTCATCTCAAATGATGTCTCCAACACTTGAGGCTCAAATATTGCCACTTGAGGTTCCATCATAGTTCAATTTTAATCTTCCTCTTGAAGGGGTTGTCTATTTTTCTTTGTAGGCACCTAAAATTTGACCTTACCCAAACACACCTAATTTTAGCATATCTTAATTATTTAATTAAATAAATATTTATTGTTTATATAATTATTCCCATCCCTTTTCCATCTTTAGCCTAATCCTTTAATTACATAAAAATTTATAATTTATTTTATTATTTTCCCTTTACATGATCCTATTAATTAATTAATATTTTATTTACTTATTTAATTCCCCTTTATCCTCTATCCATATCCATCTAATCCTTGCCCTTTATCTTGTTCACATGGATAATAATCTAAAATTTTCCATCATGTGACAAGTGTCCCCTACACATGTCTAACTAATTCCTTTTCTAGATTCAATGAACCTAGACATCTTCCCAAAAGTCAAAATAATTTTTTTATCTTATCCATTCATCTCATTTAAACCTCTTAATCCTCACGATTACCATTAGGATTTTTGTCCTTATCCCAATCCTAAACCTAAATCCTATCCCTCATGTACCATTTGTCATATGGCTACAACTTTGATCGAAAACCATAATCCACCTTTAATCTTAGCCATCTATCATCAACCATTTCTAGCCATTTATTTTGCCTCTTCAAGACTCTATATCTAGAAGCTCTCATCCTTAATCAAATCCCCTATAATCAATTGTCAAGCTATCATACCTACATGCTATCATATCAAGGTTATGCTAGAGCATTGAGCAATCCACATATTGCCATATTAAATAGAAAATCAAATGGAATAGGGCTCCATTTCATTTTCCATCATCAAGGAGAGAAGAAAATATTCTAGGTGAAGATGTTGTGTTTGTATTGTATTATCTTCCATTTTTTACCTTCAATATTTTCCTCATCTTTATTTCGGCACACCCGATGGGACCCATGTCCCTTTTTACTTTCTTTGGGTGAAATTTTCATGAGTTTTTATGATGTAGAAAGCATTTTTAGGTCCTAGTCTATGAAGTGGTGCTTCTATTTCATAAAAAGGCAGTTTTGTAGCATAGAGCTACACCTTTGTTTCAAATAAAGGTGCTTCTATTATGTGAAGCTACACTTTTGTCACTTTCCAGTGCGACACGGAACCCGTTTTGACCAGATGGAGTTTTAACCGACAACGGACTTCGCCGCCAGGTTCCTCAACCTCCGGCGGGATGACTGCTGGTTCGGGATTCAGGCACTGTCAAACCACTGGTTTTTTCACCGGTTCGGTGAATCCAGGACATCAGGCTGGGGATCTTCCGGAAGTTGTAAATGTTTTTGCCAGTTCTGCCACGCCCTGATGTTCTTCAGGGACTGTCGCCGGTAGACCATTTTGGGCTTCGCCGGGCTGATTTCTTCCATGGACGCACTGCTGCGCTCTTCAAGGAACCGGCCTCATTCACCAGGACCTGAATTCCGGCGGGCTGGCACTTTGTTTGATTTACTTTCGGTTGCCGGAAATGCGGCACCGACCAATTTTGCAGTCAGCTATGCTGGTTTCTTGAATCTTGTCGCCTCAAAAAGTTCAATGCCATCAACCTTCCTTCAACGGTTTCATGGTTCCCGCTCAACTGATCCGGTTTTGCTTCTTCCTTCTGAAACTCCAGAAGTTTGTTGGTTAAAGCTGGACATTACGCCTACCGGCACGGGAGAGTTTGCTGGATGGTGCATCCTTCTCTAAGACACCCGTTGCTGGAGTATGTTTGGAATATTATATGATCTTTTTTTGTTTACGTGGGAACCTTTGGCGAGGACGATGCACATCAAAGACGTTTTGTTATATTGCGACAGGGCCGGGGAATACGAAAACTGCGCATTTCAACATCATGGCATCGTGAATTCGACGCGGTGCCTGCGATGCCATTGGGACTTGTTTGGTGATGAGAGGAGAGACCCTCTTAATCTTAGGCATTATTAGAAAGTATCACTGCTCACAAATCCACTAAACACCTTGTATTTAGAAGTCTTTAAGAGCACCCAACTATCGCTTATTGTGGTATAGGGTGCAGTATCATGCCCAAATTTACTCACCGTGTATCTTCTTGAGTAGAGGTAGAGGATCTTTGGATAAGATCTTAGGATCTCCAAGGAAAGAGAAAAGGTGAGCCCTTATGCCACTAGATATCTAGCTACATGTAGTGTAGAAAAATGTATCCCTTTTACGTTTTCACACTTAATTTGTGAATGATTAACATTAAAATGGGCCTAATGTTTCTTTGATCTAGTGTTGTAATGTGTTTGACACACTCACATTAGGTTTAAGGCCCTTTTAAGCTAGATAGACCTAATTTTGCCTTAATTTAATGTTGTAAAGTGTATTTATTTACACCTTCACATTAGGTTTTAGATCCTCTTGCATTTATGACTTTAATATCATCATTAATAGGCCCTTAGGACCCTTTATTAACCATCCTAAGGCTTATTTCAATTGAAATCCTGACATAGACATCAAATACACTTAATATTTTAACTCCCCAACATTTTCTCTATCCAAAAAGGCCTGGTGGGACCCATACATCACCATGGGAATATGAGTCCCACCCAGATGGGACCTATATTCCACAAGTGGTGTATGAGTCCCATTTGGCCCCTTTTTAGGGTTTTGAGTGGGAAATTAGGGTTTTGAATTCAAATTTCACGAATGTCAGAATTTGGGATCTAATAAATGGTAAATTAGATGAAGTTCCTATATAAACAAAGTTTCAAATAAATATTTTACCTAAGCATTCATAATATCAAGGCAAGTAATCAAGAGTCAAGCATTCTAAGACTTCACTAGAGCATCATAGAGCATTCAAGATCATTTGTAAAGCATTCAAGGACAAATTCTTCATCATTTTTTGCAACAATTCAAGATCCATCATCATGTCAAGATGACAAGGAATCAAGCATGTTGTTAAGCTAGTGTTTGGATGTAGCATTCAAGATCCAAGATTAATCATTGTTCTACATCTAACTCAACATCAAGATATACATTCTACATTGCCACTTCATGTTAGATTGTCGATTTACATCTCAAGACATCATTCAAGGTATCATTGATGTTTCATGTTTCATGTCCTTATTTCATCACAAGATTTAATTACCTAAATGGGGTTTGACCAAGGAAAATCCCTATTCCCTAACAAAATAACGCTTTTTTTCTCTCTTTATGTGATTGCAGGTTTATAGGTTGAAGAGTTATTTGTATAGGCTATTGCATAAAGTAGATAACCATAAACCTATAAACCTAGAGTTATTTGTATAGGCTATTGCATAGGCTATTGCATAAAGTAGATAACCATAAATATGTTGCATTATCTCAAAGGATTCATAACCACTAATTTGGAGGAAGCAAGGAGGACTACACATGAAAGTAATTTACTATAGAAAGAAAAGATAAAGTATATATTTCACAAGGAGGTTGTGTGAGGTTTCTTTTAATTTGGATACATTGTTCTTTTGTCGAATACAAGGTTAGAGGATAAAGGAAATTATAGAAAATTAGAGGCCTTGTGGTTAGACCCTTATGTGATTGAAAATTAGTGTGGATAAGGCACATTTTACTTGAAGAATATTGGTGGAGACCTCTTAAAATAACCCATTCATGGACATCACTTAAAGCATTATTTGACTTAGTAAAAAATAAGTTCAAATTCTCTACATAAATTTCTCTTTCCTTTTGTATTTTTCTTCTACATCTTAGAATGTTGCATGTTCAAGGTACATAGCGATCTTTGTTTCTATTCTATAATGTTTGCTTCTTTTTTATCTTGTGCATGTTATGACCTGGAAAATTTTATGTTCCCTAGTCTATTTCTCAATAATATTGTTTGAATCTTTATTGTACTTGCAAGAGGCACACATCTCCAATCAAAACGAATGTTGGTTGTATCCTAAATTGCAAAATTCTTGCCTTGTTTTCCTTGAGAGTTGTTTAATCCTACACATAATCAATCTTAGACTAATTACATCTAGGTTTCGGTACATGGTTGAGATTTTATATCGTGTATCAATTTCAAGTTTTGAATTTAGTCTTTTATGCATCATGGTTTGTAGATTTGAGTGATTGTCATGGTTGCCTATGTTATTTTCTCTACCAATTCAATAGATTTCATTACAATTGATTATTCATGTTCTTTCCTCCAAATTATCTATATTTTCCTTGACCTTGAATTTTTATCACGATAACCTTATTTGAACTTGCTTGTTATTCCCCTGCCTTGTTACCTAGGTTTGATCCTCACTATTATAAATTTTAATTTAGACTTGAACATTTTATATGTTAAATAACCTAGTTAACCTTTTGCATCCAAATTCTTAATCAATATCATGCTTAAACTCCAATGAACTCAAGCTATCTTATAAATTCACACTAGATGAAACATTTGAAATCCACTATCCATCTTAAACTCTAAGTGATGCTTGTGCCTACCAAACCCAAACCCATCCATGTGTTGCCTTTAGATTATGTTTGTGTGTCAACTCCATAATACTTTAAATAGTTTTTCACGTAGATATCGAATGCTTTGTGAGCTATGTTTTACAAGTTCCCTTTATGTCCGGGGAATCGTATGAGTTGAACTTTCAAAAGTGGGTGTATTTATTAAAACTACTCGAGCGAAAAGCTCGCTGCTACTATTTCAAATCCGTCGCTTACATCCTTCCAGATGTTCATGGTAAAGAGTCACGTTTCACACCTTCCCAACTTCAAAGTCTAAATAAACTAAATTTCTACGAGAGGCTTGCATGTGAGGTATGCATGTTTCAATTCCGGTGTAAACGCAGATCTGTGTCCCCTTATATCTATTCATATTTGTAGGTTGCTTCAAATTTGAAAAGTCAAAGCTAGAAGGTTTTGGTTGGTAGACTCAAGAGCTTTATATAATGAATAGCATTTGCAGTCTTACAACTGATGTTTTCATATTTGAAGTCTAGAGGAATTGGTGGGCCCAGTCTCCCCTCTGTTTTCTAGTTCAGTGGTGATTTGGCATCCACATTAGTAGACCGAGGAGTTTCTTCCATTTCAGCTTGGCGAGGTTATCAAATCCAAAAGATATGTTTAAGTTTAAGTGACATCATTATGGATAGGACCGTAGGACTTTTCTGTAAGAATAAACATTTCACACTAACAGGAAAAATAGCATCCACATGTACTTATCACTTAATGTGTTTGTTGGGTTGGTCATATCAGATAATTATATTTAACGGTGTAACAATTAATATGCCCTTCAAAATTTCCAAACAAAACAAAATATAAATAGTATTCACATTTCACATTATTTTCGTGGGCTGTGGAAATTTCACGGCTTTTAACTAGCATTCACATTTACTTATTGTTCAAACAGTCAAAATGGCACTCATATTCACTGTTTTGAGTGACTGAGTTATATTAGAGAATTAAATTTATGGGAGAATTGAGAATTAAATAAAAAATAGGCGTGACATAGTTTACTGGCAGCGCATACGGTTACACAAAATACATGGCACCCGGTGCGTTGGATATTTTAGGTCTTGCAATTAGTGTGATTAAATTTGATAGACATATATTTCCACAGTCTATCTAGCTGAATTTGAATGGTAGAGTTTGTGGAGCTATCGACGTTCTTTTCGTTGCACTAGCATCATTGAATTACTTGTGTCGTTTTAGCACTCCACCTTCCCCGGTAACATATTGGACGCAGCTATAATTTTCAGGACCTGACAGATGTTACTGGCATTGGAAAATATGAGAGTGAATTGAATGCAGCGCAGGACAGTTGATGTGACGAATTCAATGCTACAACGTCAGAGATTACGTCACTAGTAGAAACAATATTTTCCATGCCTCCCCGATTTCACTCCAATTTCCATTTCCATTCCATTTAAGTTTGACCAATGTGTGAATTTGCAGACGCAGAGTTTTATTCAGAATACACCAATATCGTGTAGAAGCTTGGAAAGTTTCTATTAAAATTTTTGTGTTTGATTTGTATTAAATTACTAGCAATCGCACCTTGGTGCGCAATGTGTAGCCCAAGAGGTGTGAAGGTCAATTAAGAAAAAATGTGGTTTATTTGTTGCATGTATTTGTGTTGTGTAATAGATGAGGTCAATTGATAGGTCATTTTTAAATGATATTGTTCATCTATTATTATTTTTATTAATTTTATTTTGTATTAACATATAGTTTTCTTTTTCCTAATCTATCTAAACATCAATTAAACTATGAATTTTTGTATAAATTAATTTAATTTGATCTATATAGAAATATATTAATTATTAATTATAATTATTTCATACTTATATTTAATATTTTGTATTATAGAATATAATATATAATAATAATATAATCTATATATACTAATATATATATTTATAAATATAATTATATTATATATAATTTAATTTGTATTATATAAAATACATTAATTATATTTTGTATTAAATAAGAATATACTTATTATTAATTAATAATTATAATATATATATATATAATAGTTTTGTTAGAGAATATGCTATACAATAATAAAAAATAATATAATTATATAAAATTTACAATATATATTTTGTTAATATATACTTAATTACGTAAGATAAAGGATGCCATAAAAATTTAGGTTTTAACATTATGGCTTCCTTTATCCTACGTAGTTAAGTATATATTAGCAAAATATATATTGTAAATTTTATATAATTAAAAAATATTTATAAATATATAATTATATTATTTTTCTTAGGATCTTGGTCATAATTTTATTTTAATAATAAAAGTACTCTAAAACCCCTCACTGAAACCATATTTTTAGGCTGCAGCTCACCAAATTGGAAGAATGAAAGATGAATACCAACGAGGACAAGTTTGGAGGAGTGGTAACCAATAGCAGTGGGGAAAGTAGTAAAAGCCACTAAAAATAGCTGAGAAAATAGCGAAAAATGATGAATAGGTGAGATTTGTTTGACCCCCTTACTGGGGCTATCAAAGCTTTTCTATCGTGGATAAAGAAAATTCACTCAGAACTCTCAAATAGAGAGACACCTTCGACATAAAAATGAGACATCCAATGTTCTTTTGAAATAGGTTTTATCAGTATTAATATTTTTTAAATTTTTTGATGAATAGTATTAAAAAAATTGGTGGTAAGGAAGATTTGGATTCATGATTTCTTTCAGTCTTTTTGGTCAAATTTTTTTTATGGGAATATAGTTGTTTTTTAGATTGGCCCCACATTTCTTACAAGTATAACCAACTTTAGCATGTTTTCATGTTGGAAATCCTCTTCGACATTTGTAAAGAAAGAAATTATATTTTTTTAAATCATAGTTGATGAGTATGTTTGACCTTTTTCCTAAGGTTACTATATGCTCTAATGTGTTAATGCAGATTCAAGTGCAAGCTAACAAAGTTGCACTAGAAGTGGCTCACCTCCAGAAGTTTCTAGTATATCAAAGGGGAACACCCCTTGCACTATTTCTCACATTTTGTCTTCTTTAGCTTCCTTTCGAGGTCGATTGCTTTCTTAGAGCCACCATCGAGGTAAGAGTGGCTCATCCCAAGACTCTTAGGTGGTGTGTTTGCACTCCTAGGCTTGACATTGCATCAATGCACAGTCTTATAGATGTTCACATTCCCCTCTTCCTTAGGATGATTTGGGGTGGCCTTTGGGGAGGGGGAGGGGGAGGAGGGAGTGGCTGGGGGCTTCTAGATGACCCTCTTGTGGAGCTCTTGGTTGGCCGCCTACTGACTCCTCTATGTGGCTCTCATTTTTGGATCTGGTGATCTCTCCCACTCGAAAAGAAGATAAAGAGAAGGATGATGATGGATAGGATCCTCTTGACGTCACTCTTGACCTACTAATGTATGGGATAAGTCAGATTATAAGGACCCTCCTCCCACTGTTAGCACTACTCTCATCACTTAAGAAACTTTGTTTTTGTTGTTAGATTTCTCTATTTTTGGCCTAGGCCCATGTGACTTTTCGAGGTGTGCCTTCTTACCACCAACCTTTTTCTTTGTGAGTATGTGTAATATTAGTCCTTAACTAATAGAAACTAATACCTATTCATCAAAAAAAAATTGTGGTAAAAATATATTTTTAAAGTCTATTTGGAACCAAGATCAAACCAAAGATTAAGTTCAAATGGTCAAGTTTGAACATAACATAAAATGATAAGAGGGGGTATTTATGATGAGAATTTCTCCATACATCACCAAGATTAGAATTGTCATCAATTAGCACCCAACTAGTGAGAGTGCCCTCTTACATAGGATGTTTTATTAATTGAAAAGGTGAAAAATAGGTTTGGTTAGTTGTAAAATGAAGCTTCACCATAATGAATTGATAAAAAAGGACCTATTTTCTAACTTTCATTCAAGGAAATGAGATCCAAACAAGGAAGTGACTATCAAACAAAAGATAATCAGCTTGTAAATGCAATGGCAAGTGTGGATTCTCTTATATCCCCTCAAGAGTCTTAAGAAAATTTCACATTCACTATTCACCCTATCATGAAACCTTTGATTGATGAAAGAAAAAAAGACACTTTAATGGAGGTAGAGTAGGATCGTGAGTAGGACCTATTTTGAGTAAGAAGCATGGTGAGGCTACTCCGGAAGAAGCGGATTCTGGAAACAAAATTCTGGTGGACCTAGGAGGTAAGGATATTCTGGTTGCTAATCCTATGGGTTCCCCTATTGGTCAAAAAGGTGAAAAACCTAAAGGTGTGGTGGGGACCACTGGTGAAAATGGAGGTATTCACAAACCTTGGGCTTCTCTATTTGGGATAAAACCAAACAAAAAGTCATCTTTCCCTCCAATGCAAAATATCTCTATTCCTGAGAAAGGAAAGTTTTTAATTTTTGTGCCAGATTTGTTAATTGATCATAACATTGCTTTAGTGGGTAAATTTATGGGCCCTAGACCAAACATTGAAGTGGTTAGGGATTTTGTTAAAAACAAATGGAGAACTTATGGAAAAAATTTAGTGGCGACACTCCTAAAGGGATTTTTTGTGTTTGAATTCACCTGTAGGGAGGATATCTTGGCTGTAAGAAGTGATGGTCCATGGGTAATAGGGAAATCTTCCTTGGCTCTTAAAAAATGGTCTTCAAATTTGGACCTTTCGGACTCTATTTTTGAGAATGTCCCAGTGTGGGTTAGACTTTTGGATCTCCCCTTGGAGTAGTGGAATGAAGATATCTTTTATGGAATTGCAAACTCTTTTGGAGAGATTCTTTCTATTGACTCCATGACTGCTGCTAGAAAGAGGCTGGTATTTGCAAGAATATGTGTGGGGGTCTCTCAGAATGCTGACCTTCCTTCATTAGTCGAGATTCTTTTGAAGTTGGGCTCCTGGTCGCAAGCTATTGAGTTTGAAACTATCCCTTTTGCTTGTTTCAAATGCATAAAATATGGGCACTGGGCTAAGAAATGTCCTTTAAATGCCATCAAAGAAAATGAGAAACTAGTTGGAACTTCAAAATTTGTATGGAGAAAGAAATCAGAAGGCAAAAATCTAGAGAATAAAGAGTCTAATGATCAAGGCATATCAAAAGAGGTTGGGTTTGATATGGGAAGTAAGTTTGTGGTTCCACAAGAACTCTAGTGTAAGGACTTTGAGGACACCTTGAACACTAAGGAAAAAGAAGCAAGTGAGGGGAAAGTGGTTGGTGAAGAAAAGAAGAGTTAGGATGTTGGTCCTTTTCTCCAAGAGATGATCCCAACTGAGAATTTACAAGGGAATCCAA
>VDFB02160088.1:0-16067 GCA_007258455.2 Sequoia sempervirens
CCTAGAACACATCAAAATCTTAACCTCAATGTGAAGAGGTTTCCTATTCATTGGTGCCACCACCAAGAGATTAGGAACCATTTTTATGATAGGTGGTACTTGGTCTTTAATTACCCACCATGCAACAATTGTGAAGTCCCCCAATATTTTCTTAGGAAACTATACAGTGAGTTTGTATTGAACCAAATCCTAAATTATTTTGATACATGAGGGAGTTCCAGGGGAGAGGTGGGGGGTCAGCTCAAGATAGGCCTAGTGCACAGTCGGATCGTGTGCAGCAAGGGAGATGACCTATCGCTAGGCTACCTCATGAGAACATTGTTATGCCCACCATTGTGAAGGAGAGTGTTGATGTAGAGACATTATAGGTGATCAGCACTTTGACTCGGAGTGTCATGCATCATACTAGCCCTATTGTACAATGCCATCTAGGGGAATCTTCAGGTGGTGGCCTTCAAACCCATGTGTGTTAATCTTGTGGGGCAACTTGTTCATATGACCCCACCAGCACTCAAGAGGTTGCTATGTAGGATTTGTATGCATCTACGGGGGTGGAGAGGATGGCTGACATTTTGCATCATGCATATGGTATTGATAGTCAGGTAAAAGTCAACATGTTCATTGAATTTAATTTATTAAATTTCAATTTTCAAATGCAAGATTAACTAATTTAGTTTTATTATTTTAATAAAATTGTAGGGTCACAGTGTTGATACTAGAGACACCGATCCTCCACCTACTTATTTATGTAGTACACCTATCAGTGGGGTATGTAACTAGTAAACAATTATAAATTTATTACATGTTAATAGCATTGTTTTACTAATGGTATTTTAATATGTGATTTTGGATGTTGAATAGGCTAATATTGGAGGTTTCAAGCAAACATCTCCTAGTGCCAGTAGATTTACTCAAATGTACATAGAGGTAATAGAATAAAGAGAACTTAACTAATGAGTTCTACTTAATAGATTTGTGTAGTTTATATTCATATTGTTGGTTACGTTGCATTACACATCATTCAAACTCAATGCATTACTTCAAATTCCATAACTAATAACTAGATGTTGATAGATCACAAAATTTCAACTGTACAATATAGTTGTTTAGAAAGTCAACATAAGCAGCACGATGCAATTACTTCACATGGAGGAATGTGCTTGCAAAGGTGCACAAGTACAACAAACTATGGATGCTTGGAAAAAATCTATGAAACCATAATAGTAAGCAATAGCATAGACAAGGCAGTTAGTGATGCAGAGCATCATATCAAAACACTCAATCATCAAGGTACATTTGACCCAATTGAATTAGAAGGAGATCAAATTGAATAAGCAACTAAAATTTCTTTCTCTTTTCATCAAAAATCACATTGTTTCATTTACAAACCACAAGGCAACAACAATCCAACTCATTTCAATACTTCTTCTTATCATCCTCAAGCTTCAAACATCTTATTTATCAACAAAAATGGCCGATCTATGCACAAGAAACCTAATTAGGGTCACTAAACAATCCACTCTTTCATCATTCACCAAGGAACCCTTCCACTCAATTTGCTTTACCTAGGAAAAATAACCAAAAACCAGTCTTTCATGTTACAACCTATAACCATCAAATCCTAACACACCTAGTTGTCATTGTCAATTTATCTGAATTCAAAGAAAAAACCTGATAAAGAGCTCTGAATCTTTCAATTCCTTAAACAACTTACCAAATTTTCACTTTTACCAACTAGTTCCTCAAGACCGAGATACTACAATCAACCATTTACACCTGAATCATTTCATCTGACTTCCAAGGCATTACTCACATCATGCTTTTGAGTGAAACAAACTTGGTTCATATCCACATTTAATATTGATTTATCAAATTCATAAGTTCTTATGTAGTCAAATTACCATTTCCACCTAGGGACATATTGCTACAACATATCAAATCATCATGTTTGGCCTCAAGGCCTTCACCAAACCATTCACACACCTTTGATATCTTCACATTGATGGTTCTATGCCAAAATAAACATTTAAATCTCTGTATTTACATAATTGTACACACGTTTATAGTCTTACCACCATTTTGCTTGTAGGTCACATATCCCTTAATCTAGTGATTCCTTTCTATTCACTTTGTATATCCACATTCCCAATGTACATTCAAGAGCCTTTTTTAACACATCATAACATATCAAAATTTCTCAGTAGCTTGTCATATATAAATTACCAAATTCTTGAATTGTTCATTGGAAATGGCTACTAATTTAGGCCTAAATTACAAATAAAGTGCTCATAGTTTATCACAAAAATACCAAAGGACTGAAAAAATTCATTCATCATGTCATAAAACTGAAGAATCAAACATTTTTAGCGATAGAAAGGCTCCATAAATCACTATTCCAAAAAACCCCTATTCTATGCACAAATCAAGCCCTACAAAGGAGGGTTTATTGCATAAGGTACTTACTAACCTTAAATACTCTTTCCACCACCACAAATACCATGGAAATAGCCTGCATAAGCTTTAGAAACTCACCACCCACCTTCATGCATTCTTTTGCATTGAACACCACCCTGAAACCATGCTTTCCATGAAGGAAACTTTGTATTTCCTATATGATTCAGCAGCCAATCAAATATTTCTTGATTTTCCTATTCATTTACACTCACAAATTTCTTAAAAAATTCTAAAAACCTTCTATACATTCCATCCCACCAATCTCCCAAATCTACATTGGTGGGATGGTGAATTCAAGCCTTAAATGACCCTCAAAACCCTTGACTGGTTAATCTGACATACCAAAAAAACCTTGGCTTTTAAATTTGATGGTAACTCTTCAAAACATCACTAGATGATTGTTAACACCCTGTATAAAGTGAACAAACAAATATATAATCCATGCAAGAATTGAATTCAAGAATGAAACACAGTGAAAACAAGAACAAGGAACTTTATTTATTGAAAATGATTCAAGAATACAAAATTTGTTCTTTTGCCCGCCTTTTACATGCTTTTATATATATTCCCAATCAAATAACTGCCTTTTGAATCTCCCTCATTGAGTAAAACTACCTAAACTTCCTTGTGACTTTTAAAATTCCATGCTTATTTTTGTTTTTACAAATTTTCCCATCTTTAGCAACATTTGGAAAAAAAAAATTTTGTGACCACCTAAGGACCTTAAATACAATGAAGTAGGTCTTTATATGACCTTTACATGAATTTACAAATGGGAATTCAATCTAGACAAAAAATTGCCTATGAGAGGCAACTAGTAACCTAGGTGCTCCTGCATGAGTTAGTAGTTTGAAAAAATGCCTCAAAGAAATGCGGTCTCATGGTGATGGAATTCCATTCCATCACCACTTGAGACCACATTTCTTCAAGGAATTTCTTCAAACTACTCACCACCTTTCCTATGATACCACATTTTTCATACATGTTCACCAAAGGATTTTATCAAACTACTCACTTCCTTGCAATTGTTGCTATGGCTAAAAGCCTAAAATAGATGCTTTCCAACAAAATATATGGATGCTTGGAAAAATAGCTATCAAAGAATAATAGTAAGCAATAATACCATAGAGAAGGAAATGAACTTTTTGAAAAAATGCCTGGAAGAAATGCAGTCTTATGGTGATGGAATGCCATGACATGCATTTGTTTGTAATGGCATGCCATCACCACGAGACCCCATTTCTATTGAGGCATTTTTTCAAATAGTTCACTGCCTTCTCTATGCCACTATAGTTATCGTACATGTCTACGAAAGCATTTAATCAAATGGTTCAATGGCTTGCTACTATGGGTAAAATCCTAAAAACACATCCTTTTGAACAAGATATGGATAGGGAAAATAGTAAGCATGATAATCAGAAATATATAGTTTAATACTTGTACTCAAAATTTTGTTCATTAGATCTCATACATTATAAGTCATGTGATGTGGACTGCTATTGTAACTTTTTTGTGATTGAATAATTTTTTGTTTTATTTTCATATTTTGGTTGTGGAAACACCTCCAAATGTTACGAGGGTAATGGCTATCCGTGTTTCATCCACTATACAATCCTCGATGGCTCTGATTGGGGAGGTATGAGGAAAATTACTAAATTTCAATTTATATTTGTTGTCATATATGTTAGTTCTAGTGAAAAATCAAACCATTATTGATTCGTAGTTTAATTCCTATTTGGATGGTTTATACAGGCTTGAGCACACTTTAGCATCGGCATGCAAATATTTCATCGTGGAGAGTGATCGTGAGATGGCCGTAGTGATTATTTTGCTAAATATATCATTTTTTATAATGTAATTTCTATATATTAATCTCTTTCTTCTTATTGTAATAGTTAAAACTTCACCAGGAGCTAAACTCTAGTAGATGCACTCCTCGAGCACATAAAAAATGAGTGACGAAATTATCGCTATCGGATCGCCAAACAAAGGGAAAGAATTCATTTCCAGAGCATGGAGAGAAATGAATTTTGATTCCAGAGCCCTTTCTTGTATGCCTAGACATGGCAATTTTGTACATATTTTGTATTGGATGTATTTGACATTGTATGCCTATATGGCATTCTTGTAAGCCTATATGGCTATTTTGTAACTATATTTTATACTTATATTGAAATATATTGATGTATGCATGCATACATGGCTATTTGGTTAATACAAATCTTTTTTATCAATATTTGGTGTCCATATTTGAATTGAGAATTTATCACACATCTGTAGAGAAACAAAGGAATACTACAAACTAAAACACATTACACTTTTGTTCTCACTGACTTGATGTACTATCCAACATCTCTCTTCTCTCATGCGAAGAGTTAGAACTGCTTGGCCATGCCTTCACATCATTCAGGAAATTTTTCTCTTTTTGACAATGTCAAAAGCATGGTTGCATACAGATTAGGCAAAAGACTTTTCCTTTTAGATTAGCAATGCATGGAAGTTTCAAAAAGTATCCTTGATATTACAAAAAGATATGTGTTTATACCATAGCAGCAAAAATATTTTGGGGAAAAAATCCACAAGCCAAAAGTATAATATTTTTTGAAAAAATTGGGAAAAAGTCTAGAAAAAATCAGAAAAAAATCAGATTTAAGAAAAAAGGTAAAAAAAAGTAGAACAAGAGATAAAAAAATTTTAAAAAAATTTAAAGGAATTTCCATAGCATAGAGATATAGAGAGAAAATAAAATAAAGAGTTTAACTAATAAATTGAAGAAATAGATTTTTGTAGTTTATATTCATATCGTTGATTACATTGCATTACACATCTTTCAAACTCAAAGCATTGCTTCACATTGCATAACTAATAACTAGATGTTGATAGATGACAAAATTTCAATTACAATATAGTTTTTACGAAGTCAACCCAAGCAATTATGCAATTACTTCACATTGCATAAATAATAACTAGGTGTAACTCCCAATTGCATTTTCTTGTCATGGCATTCTATGAGACCACATTTCTTTGGGCATTTTTTCAAACAATTCACTGCCTTGTCTATACTACCACATTTTTGATACATGTCTACCAAGCATTTTTCAAATAGTTCAACGCCTTGTTGCTATGGCTAAAAGCCAAAACAAGTGCTTGAGCAAACTATGGATGATTGGAAAAAATCTATCAAAAACATAATAGTAAGCAATATCATAGACAAGGCGTTGAAATATTTGAAAAAATGCCTCAAAGAAATGAGGTCATTAGTGATGGAATGCCATGACAATCAAATTATTTGATTGTTGGCATTCCATCACCAAGAAAACCTCATTCTTTGAGGCATTCTTTCAAAGTTCATTGCCCACTATTGCCAATGTGTTAGCATAGACAAAGGCGTTGAAGACTCTTTGAAGAAATGAGTGTAAATTCCATGACAATCGGAAACCATTTTGTTGTCGCCGTCACAATAATTCCCATCATTCTTTTAATTTTAAAGTTCTTGCCTCTTTATTTTTTTTTATGCTATCGTTTATCAAATAGTTCCTTCCTGGCCCAAGCGCGGAAGTGGTGCTGTTGATGGGGCTGGAAAGGTGATGCGTTGTTCTTAATGGTTGTGGCTTGGCAATGTTGGTTGTTGTGTCATGCCGACTGAAGCTATTGAAGTGACTCATTGTGTTCAGTGTAACCCTCTACCGAGTGGATTGGTCTGGCCGACGGTTTGATTCCTAGTGGACGTTGGGGAGACTCATGGCAACTGCAATTATCAGGGAGACTCTTGGTAGAAAGGTTTGCTTTCGGTATGAAGTCTTAACGATGAGATATTTCTCACCGACAGTTATTCACTAGAAGACATCGGGGTGACGTGGAGACTAGGAAATATCTCTTACCGATAGTCAGTTCTCTCGCCAATAGGTATACACTTGGAGTCATCGAAGTAACATGAAGGCTTCGATATGAGGTCTTAGTGATGGAGGTTTGTCTTGTCGACAGTGTAGTATGTTGTTGGTATGACTCCTAGCGAACGATGGTCTCGGGGCGACTTGGAACCTACGGAGTAATGTCTCAACGACACTGTACGTCTCGCCGACGGGAATACTGGAGTCAATGTGACTTTTGAACATTGGTATGACCTCTTGGCGAAAGCGGTAGTATCACGGACTGTCATGAGCTTGGTATGACATCTCAATGATCTGGCTGGTCTTGCCGACAATTTTGCTCGATGAATATCAGTATGACATAAAGATCTATGAGACTCTTGGCGATAGGAGAACTCTTGCCGATAGATATTCACAAGATGGTTTTGCATTCGGTATAATGTCTTGCCGAAGGCGATGACTCTTGCCGATATTGACGGTTGAGCTTTGTGGCATCGGGGAGACATGGCTAGTGTCTCACCGACATGCAAACATAGTTTGAATGCTTTGACCAATTGGAAGACTATCCTACATGGTGTGACTTCGACCAATCAAGAAGTAGAATGGGAACTATCAGAAGTTAGACTGTTTTGGCCGTTACTGAGAGGAAGTTTGACAAACAAGAGTGACATGGATATACTATGAGATCGAAGATGATGTCCGGTTTGATGAATGGTTGGATGAATAGTTCAATGAGTGATCAGTGTGAATTCAATTATGAGATCATCATATCTTGAATGTTTTGTACAAGGTTGATCATTGTGTATGCTACTGTAATTGATATCAAAGAGTGAAGCCCGTACTATGTATGTAATTTTCATTACTATAATACAAAGGGGTTTTTCTTGGTGTTGTGAGTTTTTTTCTCCTGCAAGGGTTTTCCCACGTAAATCTGGTGTTCATGTGTGTATGGTCATTTCTTTATTTCTGCTATTTCTTTCAAGTGTATGTTAATTAGACTATAATTGAAAATTTAAAATCACCTCTGCATTCTTCCCCGAGGTTTTGATGTTAGGAGAGTTATTTCCGCACCTTAGCTTTCCTTACAAGTGGTATTAGAGATTGGCCAGTTGTGTTATCCTTGTGGGTACGTTGAGTTTTTTGTGTCAATTTTTGTTTAGTGGGAGTCTTGTAGAAGTTTGGTAATTCAAATTATAGGTTAAGATGGCAAGCATGTTAGGAAAGATTGAAATTAAGAAATTCAATGGCAGCAATTTTGAGTTGTGGAAACTTAAAATGGAAGATCTGTTGGTTGATTGTGATTTTTGGATTGTTGTGTCTGGAGCGAAGCCTACAGGCATGAAGCAAGAGGATTGGGACCTTGTAGATAGAAAATCAAAGGGGCTGATAAGGCTCTGTTTAGCAGACTCTGTTCTCTTGAATGTTCATGAAGAAAAGACTTCATCTTCCTTGTGGAAAAGATTGGCAGCTATTTATCAAGGCAAGTCCTTGGTGAATAAATTTTCCTTGAGGAAGAAGCTATACTATTTGAGAATGCAGGAAGGAGGGTTTGTTGTTGATCATTTGAACACATTCAACATGTTGATTGCAAAGTTAACATCTATGGGTGTGAAGAAAATCTTCTGAGATGGCGAAGGAGGCTCTTGCTGTTAGGGGTAGATCGAAAGAAAAAGGCAAGAAGAAGAACAAGAAGTCCAAATCCAAATAAGAAGGGAGATCAAAGTCTCCTGGAAAGAAGTCCAAGGTGAAGTGTTGGAATTGTGGGCAACCTGGTCATGTCCGAAAGGATTGTAAAGAGAAGAAGAAGAAGAAGAAGAAGAATTCTTCCAACAATGATTCTTCTTAGAGTGATGCAAACACCTTCATTGCAGCCTTGGCTACACAAGCATTAGATGATGTCTAACTGATTGATTCTAGAGCATCTTTCCATATGACATATCATAGAGATTGGTTCATGAAGTATAAAAATACGATGGTGGAAAGGTGTAATTGGCAAGTGATTCATCTTTGGAAATTATTGGCTGTGGAAGAGTGAAGGGAATCAATGATGTAATGCATATACCAGGTCTGGCTCAAAACCTACTTTCTGTTAGTAAGCTGAATGATATTGGAGTGCAAGTCACATTCTCTGGAAATGGCTGTAAGATGACTAGAGGCTCTATGGTGCTAGCAAGGGGTGCTCGTATTGGTACCTTGTATAAGCTGGATGCAAATGTTGTTCAATGCAATAGTGTCTCTGCCAAGTCATAGAAAGCTACTCATGGAGGAAAAGAGGAAAAAGTTCATGATGGTGTAAACTCTATGCAAGTTAAACTTCCAGCAAAAAAGACTATGCTCTAGCATCATAGGCTAGGCCACATTGGAGAGAAAGGTTTAAAAACCTTGAAGAATAAAAACCTGGTTGAGGGGCTTTGTGATTGTAATCTCGAATTTGAGTTTTGTGAACATTTATATATGGTAAACAACACCATGTTTCATTTTACTCCAGTCCTCACAAATCTTCTAGTTTACTTGATTACATTTATTATGATGTTTTTGGTCCAGTGAATATTCCTTCTTTATCTAATTCAAGGTACTATGTATCGTTTATTGATGATTATTCAAAAAGGGCATTTGTTTATTTTTTGAAAAGTAAATCAGAAGTGTTCAATCAGTTTAAGGAATTTAAGAACCTTGTAGAAAATCAGACTAGAAGAAAAATAAAATGTTTAAGGACTGATAATGGTGGTGAATTTTGTTTTGATGAATTCGAGAGGTACTGTAAAGATCATGGGATTAAAATACATAAAACTACACCTTACACTCTGCAGCAAAATGGAGTTGTAGAAAGGTTCAACAGGACACTGATGGAAAGAGCATGAAGTATGCTAAGTAGTGCTAGTTTGGAGGTGAATTTTTTGGCTGAGGCAGTTGCTACAGCATATTACTTGATAAACCGTTCTCCTAATTTTTCTCTTGTTTAGAAAACACCTTTGGAAGCATGGTCTGGAAAGAAGCCCTCTATGAGACACATTCGAGTCTTTGGCTGTGAGGCATATGCATATGTGTTGAATGAGAAAAGATCTAAATTAGAGAACAAGGCTATAAAATGTATTTTTATTGGTTATAGTGCTGGCATAAAAGGATACAAGCTTTGGAATCCTGATACAGAGAAGGTTCTATACAATAGAAGTGTTATATTTCATGAGTTGAAGCCTTCTACCTTGGATCTATAGTCAGAGACAAAATCAGAAAACAAAAAGGATGTAGTTGAAATTCCTCCAACACCAAATAAAGAGGAATTGAAAATTCAAAATGTACCTGAAACTGAGGAGAGCTCAGTAGTTATGAGAGTTTTGATGAAGAAGAACAACCTCAGCCTCAGCAAGTGAGGAGCTCAACTTGTGAAAGAAAGCAACTTGATAGGTATGGATTTTCTTTGATAGATTCTACTTGTGTGTATGCTTTAATTTCTAGCACTGGCGAGCCTAGGACTGTGAAAGAGGCATTTAGAATGTCTGATTCAAACTCTTGGTAGGAAGCCATAAATGAAGAAATGGCATCATTAGAAAAGAATGATACTTGGATTTTGGTGCCCTTGCCTAAAAACGGTTAATGGGCTGCAAATGGGTATTTAAAAGAATTGGTCTAGATGGCGATTAATGGAAAAGTACTCGGCGAAGGTTGGTTCGCGAAGGGTTTCGGGTAGACGTTATGGGAGATTTTTCTCCCGTAGCTAAGTGTCATTAAAATTTCTTTTGTCACCTGTGAGTGTATATGACCTAGAATTGGTGAATGGACCATGAACAACATTTCTTCATGGTGATGAAAAATTTATATAACCCTAACGCTGAGCACTTTGTGGAGAAGGTAAAGAAAAACTATTTGCAAGGTGAAAAAATCTACGTATGGATTAAGCGGTCTCTAAGATGTTGTGGTACGGGGGAATTTTGACACTTTTTGTTTTACCTCATTGGGATTTAAGATCAAAATCTGATCATTGTGTGTATTACAAAGAGGTTGAAGGTGATTGAGTTCTTATTATTTCTCTCTATATTTGATGATATGTTGTTCATAGGCAATAGTAAGTTAATATGATTTATGGTACCAAGTCTCAATTGTGTCTGCAAAGTTTTGAAATGAAAGATCTTGGTGCAACAAGATATATTCTAGGAGGCCAGGAAGCCAGGGGACAAGAATAGTGAAAACTTTGGCTCAATGAGTAAATATATATCAAGACTGTTCTAGGGTATTTTGTGTGACTGATTGCAAGCAACTAGTTCTGTACTGGGAACAAAGCTATCTATTGAGCGTCCAAAATCTTTTGCTAAGATGGAGGACATGACCAGTGTGCCTTATGCAAGTGCAGTTGGTAGTCTCATGTATGCTATGGTGTGTTCAAGGCTAGACATTGCCCAAGCAGTGGGAGTTCTTAGTCAGTTTATGGCTAATCCTGGAAGAATACATTGGGATGTTGTGAAGAGAGTGTTTAGATATCTGAAGGGCACTTCAAACTATGCTTTGTGTTACCATGGCAACTTGGTTGAATCCTGAGAGAACTCGGTATTGAGCTATGTGGATTACGATTGGGTAAGAGGGCGGTGACAGCGGGGAATCCACCGATGGATATATTTTCATGTTGAATGGTGTTGGTGCAATGGTGGTGAGTAAAAGCCGTTGCCAGTCACTTTGTCCCTCTGAGAATACATGGCAGCAACACATGCCTGTAAGGAAGCAATTTGGTTAAAACGTTTGTGTTCTAACATTGGTTTTGATGCAGGGAAAATAAAAATTTATTGTGATAGTCAGAGTGCTATTTTTTTGGTGAAGAATCCTACTTTCCATGCCAGGACGAAACATATTGATGTGCAGTATCATTTTGTACGAGATATGGTGGAGGATGGAAAGGTCTCTTTAGAAAAAGTGGATACTCTAGAGAATGTTGTAGATGCATTGATGAGGCCAGTGAGTATAGACAAGTTCAAGTGGTGTGCTAGTTCAATGGGCCTTAGTGCCCATGAATTTTAGTAGTTTTGTTGTGCTCTGGAGGTTCCTATGTGATCTTCGTCAAGTGGGATATTGTTGAAATATTGTGCCTCAATCTCACAGGCTGAAACCTCTGAAAGAGCCAAGTCGGTGTGACATTCTTATTGTTTGGCCAACTAGCAGTTGTGCAACCTTGTGAAATGTTCAGGTCGTTGAGACCTTGTTACTGTCATGCCGACTGAAGCTATCACTGTGACTCATTGTGTTCGGTGTAACCCTCTGCCGAGTGGGTTGATCTGGCCGACGGTTTGATTCCTAGAAGATGTTGGGGAGACTCATGGCGACTATAGTTATCAGGGAGACTCTTGGCCAAAAGGTTTACTTTCGGTATGAAGTCTTAATGATGAGATATGTCTCACCGACATTTATTCACTAGAAGACATCAGGGTGATGTGGAGACTCGGCAAGATCTCTTGCTGACAGTCAGTTCTCTCACTGATAGGTATACACTTGGAGTCATCAGAGTAACATGAAAGCTTCGGTATGAAGTCTTAGCAATGGAGGTTTGTCTCACCGATGGTGTAGTCTGTTGTCGGTATGACTCTTGGTGAAGGATGGTCTTAGGGTGACTTGGAACCTACGGAGTAATGTCACAACAATAGTGTAAGTCTTTCCAATGGGAATACTGGTGTCAATGTGACTTTTGAACATCGGTATGACCTCTTGGTGAAAGTGGTAGTATCATCGACTGCCATGAGCTCGGTATGACATCTCAGCGATATGGCTAGTCTTGTCGATAGTTTTGCTTGATGAATATTGGTATGACATAAAGATCTATGAGACTCTTGCCGATAGAGATTCACAAGATGGTTTTGCATTCGGTATAACATCTTGCCAAAGGCGACAACTCTCGCTAATATCGACGGTTGAGCTTTGTGGCATCGGGGAGACATGGTTAGTGTCTCACTGACATGCGAACACAGTTGGAATGCTTTGATCGATTGGAAGACTATCCTACATGGTGTGACTTCAACCAATCAGGAAGTAGAATGGGAGTCATTGGAAGTTAGACTGTTGTGGTCGTTACTAAGAGGAAGTTCGACAGACAGGAGCGACATGGATATACTCTGAGATCGAAGATGATGTTCTGTTTCATGAATGGTTAGATGAACAGTTTGATGAGTGATCAGTGTGAATTCAATTCTGAGAGCATTGTATCTTGAATGTTCTATACAAGGTTGATCATTGTGTATGCTGTTGTAATTGATATCAGAGAGTGAAGCCCATACTCTGTATGTAATTTTCATTATTGTAATACAAAGGGATTTTTCTTGGTGTGGTGGGTTTTTTTCTCCCGTAAGGGTTTTTCCACATAAATCTATTGTTCATGTGTGTATGGTCATTTCCTTGTTTCTGCTATTTCTTTCAAGTGTATCTTAATTGGACTGTAATTGGTAAACACCTTTGCATTCTTCTGGGTTTGATGTTGGGAGAGTTGTTCGCCAACTCCTTGCTCAAACAAGCTATGGATGTGGAAAAAGAACTCTATCATAACATAATAGTAAGCAATAACATACGTTTGAATGAGGCAATGAACTATTTAAAAATACCTCAAAGAAATGTGAATATAAAGGTGGAATTCCATGACAAGCAAGTGCTATGGATTGTCATGGTTTCCGTCACCATCAGCAATTTGACATACCTGTCACTTCCTTGTCTATGCTTTACCACATTTTTTCATACATGTTTACCAAAGCATTTTATCAAATAGTTCACCTCCTTGCTTTAATGGCTAAAGCCTAAAATAGGTGCTTTCAAACAAGCTATATGGATATTTGGAAAATCTATCAAAGGGCAATAATAAAAGCAATAGCATGAACAAGGCAACAAAGCTGTTTGAAAAAAATCCTCAAAATATGGTCTCAATGGTGATGGGAATGCCATGAAAATCCTGTAATTTTTCTTGTCACATGGTATTCATCATTCCATTCATCACCATGAAACCATTTGATTACATAAGCAGTTCACTACCTTGTCTATGCTACCACATTTTCATACAATGTCTACCAAACATTTTATCAAACAATTCAACTGCTTTGCTACTAGAACTAAAGACTTAAAATTACTTTTAGAACAAGCTATGGATGCTTGGAAAAAATATATCAAAGAATAATAGTAAACAACAAGCTATGGTCTCATGGTTTTTTT
The DNA here is from genome assembly GCA_007258455.2 of Sequoia sempervirens. Taxonomy (NCBI): domain Eukaryota; kingdom Viridiplantae; phylum Streptophyta; class Pinopsida; order Cupressales; family Cupressaceae; genus Sequoia; species Sequoia sempervirens. Next base: position 13,497 of record VDFB02160088.1, read on the forward strand.
TTGGCATGAAAATTAGCATGATTTCATTTACAGGTTCTAAACGCATTTTTTTGGAAATTTTGCTATTTGAAATGAAATTCAGGTTTATGGTGGTTTTTGTTTATATGATGATATGTGATATTCTAATCCTAATTCATGCTTCTAGCTTATATATATATATATATATATATATATATATATATATATATATATATATTACATGTTTTTTGTACCAATGAACCCAAAACGAACTGAACCCCCCTCCAAAAAAATTTGGCCAAACCGGCGAACCAAACCCCCGAAACCTGAACCTCAAAACCTATTCCAAAACTCTTCATTCTTCCTACACAAACTTAATTTACCACCAAATTATGTTTCCCCTTGACCTTACCCACATTTACTCCCTCAAACCTCTCTCTTTCATTCAAAACCCCTATTTTTCCAAATAGGGCATGTCATGCCATAACATACTTTTGACCTCCCCTTTCCTTTTAAACCTTTTGAACACATCAAAATCCATAATATCATCCTATTTCCAACCTATTCTAACTTATTTTCAAGCAATTTCTAATTTTCACCTCTTCTAGCCTTGCTTTTAAGGGGCCTCAATTTTTAATTTTCAACAGGGGAAGCATTAGTAATCTCTTAAAATGCCCTTACTAATGCTATTTTCTTATTCCTACTCCCTATCCTACTTACATCAAGCCCATATCACTGAGACACAGCCTGAACAATAGGTGGAATGGCCTATTTCAACATACTATACTCAAACCCTTAAGGGATAGATCTGGTTGAACGTAGCTCAGAGCGATTTTGCATGTTTGGGTGAGAAAAAAGACCATGCCTAGCATAAACATGCCTATTGGGATGCATTGGAATATTTTTTTTGGTTACACGAGTTGCAGAACGAAAGTTGTACCACTTTGCAACTTTCCACTGCTTCCATTTGACACTTTTTCCATCAACTAAAAACTAGACACCATGGGAAAACCACTCCAAGATAATGAAAATTGAAAGAGGTTATTATAGAGGGCCCAATGTGATACCATGGGATCAGACAAAAAATTTCTAAGCATCACGGTGTCCAAGTAACCTCATGTTGAAGTTTGTAGCCAGTTTGTAGCCATTTTTCTCTTTGGACCCTTAAGGGATCGATCTAGTTGAACGTAGCTCGAAGCGATTCCACGTGTTTGGGTGCGAAATAGTACCATTCATAGCATAAAAATTCCTATTCAAACACATTGAAATAGTTTGTTTGGTTACACAAGTTTCAGAACGAAAGTTGCACCACTTTGCAACTTTCCACTACTTCCATTTGAAACTTTTTCCATCAACTAAAAATTGGACACCACATAAAAACCACTCCAAGATAACGAAAACTGAGAGAGGATATTGTAGAGGGTCCCAACATGATCCCATGGGATTAGATGAGAAGTTTCTAAGCATCACGATGTCCGAGTAACCTCATGTTGAAGTTTGAAACCATTTTGTCATTTGGACCCTTAAGGGATCGATCTGGTTAAACGTAGCTCAGAGAGATTCCGCGTGTTTGGGTGTGAAAGAGGACCATGCCTAGCGTAAAAATACTTATTCAAACATGTTGGAATAGTCTGTCTAGTCACATGAGTTGCAGAATGAAAGTTGCACCACTTTGCAACTTCCCACTGTTTCCATTTGACACTTTTTCCATCAACTAGAAATTGGACACCACGTGAAAACCATTCCGAGATAACAAAAACCGAGAGAGGTTATTATAGAGGAGCCTAATGCTATCCCATAGGATTAGAAGAAAAGTTTCTAAGCATCACGGTGTCTGATTAACCTCATGCTGAAGTTTGCAGCCATGTTGCATTTTGGACCCTTAAGGGATCGATTTGGTTGAACGTAGCTCAGAGCAATTTCGTGTGTTTGGGTGTGAAATAATACCATGACTAGCATGAACATGCCTATTCAAATGCGTTGGAATAGTCTGTTTGGTCACATGAGTTGCAAAACAAAAGTTGCACCACCTTGCAACTTTCCATTGCTTGCATTTGACACTTTTTCAATCAATTGAAAATTGGACACCACAGGAAAACCACTCCGAGATAATGAAAAAAAAGAGAGATTATTTTAGAGGGGCCCAACATGATCCAATAGGATCAGACAAGAAGTTTCTAAGTGTCACAGTGTCTGAGTAACCTCATGCTGAAGTTTGCAGCCATTTTGTCCTTTGGACCCTTAAGGGATCGATCCGGTTGAACAAAGGGTCTATACTCTAAACTTATCCAAACCTTACCAACTCTTTGGGCAGAAATTCTAAGGTGTCAAAACTTCAAAATCTAAAATCATATCTCAGTTATACCACCATACAATGGGTAAACCACAAAACCCTCTATTGTAGCCTAAACCCTAAGGGTTTATTAAAAATGATACTTCCAAAGCTAACCACGACCAAAAAATTACTCAAACAAGTTTTTGATACACTGCACAAGCTCAAACAATCATAAAATAATGCTTCCCTACACAAAAACACAATTTGACTCTTCAAAACCACCATTTTTCTTAAAGAAAACTCACTTTTACACACATGGGTTTCACACCCATCTCACT
>VDFB02160089.1:0-35060 GCA_007258455.2 Sequoia sempervirens
ATGAGTAATCAGAGTGAATTCGATTTTGAGAGCATTGTATCTTGAATGTTCTGTACAAGGTTGATCAAAGATTATGCTGTTGTAAATTGACATTAGAGAGTGAAGCTCGTACTCTGTATGTAATTTCATTACTTTAATACAAAGGGGTTTTTCTTGGTGTGGTGGGTTTTTCTCCCGTAAGGGTTTTCCCACGTAAATTTGGTGTTCATGTGTGTATGTTATATTCTTTGTTTCTGTTATTTCATTTAAGTGCATCTTAATTGGATTGTAATTGAAAATTTAGAAGTATCTTTGCATTCTTCCCTGAGGTTTGGCCGTTAGGAGAGTTGTTTCCGCACCTTAGCTTTCCTTACAAGATCACTATAAGCATTTGACTTGTGTTTATAAGAAGACGTCCCCACGTCACACTATCATTAATGGTCAAGGCTTAATCTTCCTGAGGGTAAAATCTATGAGTCATGTACTTTCTATTTTTATATACTAGAATTTTTAATTATGTTATCTATTCCTATAATTAAGTGATTTTATCATTCTTGTCATTAGTAGTTTAACATTTATTTAGTTAAGTTATGCAAATAATCTTTATTCTTTATCTTATCACCTAATATTTGATCCATGAGGTAATCGAGGGCTATTTTCTCCTTAAGACCTCACTGTCTTAAGAGTAGTGAATCCCCTCATTTACAATTTCATTGTAGTGCACCATCTCTAGGAAAAATTACCTTCTATATACATATGTATATATATTATTTTGGCTACACCCCCTAGGTAGAAACATGGGTTTATGGGTTAGATGTAAGCAGAAAAAGATTTTTGTTTACACTTAACTTCTATTTAAATCAAACACGAAGTTCAGTGCAATTTGAACCCATGTAGGATGATATAGTCACCACAATTTACATATTCAAACCAAGGTGTTCATATATTTTATGAGTGCTAATAATTACATGGGTTTACTATTGATCAAGCATGCACATGGTCTTTAGTTTCTATTATGGAACCATTCAAATCCTTAAATTTATAGATGTGGGAATGCTCAAAATTCATCTATGCATATAAAAATTATACCAACATTGATTATCTTAATGCACGATTAACCAACTACTCCAATAAAATGACTTGATGAGTATTTTTTTCATACACATACAATATATATTTACTTGATTTACTTTGAAACAATATTTTTATATCATCCCTATAAGAGTATTTCATCTTACCCTAATTTGTAAATATTATCCATATTATAATTTTATTTTCTATGAAGTATGCAGATTACTACTAGAAGAACAAGGAGTTTAATGTTTTTTTAACTCTATTAAATAGAAATGGAAACATCTAAATATTTAACGGTCTCTTAAAGTAAGATATTAATAACTCACATTATGAACTTGAAAATATCCAATTTATGTATCTTAGATATTATTTGTTGGTTATCCCATAGAAAGTCTTAACCTGATCTTGAAGGTTATAATACACAAATCTTGTCTTTCAATGCTAGCAAATTTTATGATTCTATTTATTGAAATCAATGAAATTAAATTATTTGAATTCAACCCTAACTCAATATCCCAACAATTTTACTCACATGTCACTCAAACATTCAAAATGATACTCACCTTCACCATTTACACTTTAACCTCTATTGAATACCATTGTCCTTCTATGTGATCTATATTATTTCAGCTAACATAGTAATGGTAACTCACATTCATAATTTTTTAGCAATATGTACCTATGAATACCAGTTCTAAGTAAACTCCCTTACTCGTACTAGATCAAATAACTTGATAATCAATATATCTACTACATAAAGAACTGTAAAACTAGAATTTCATCCACATAAGTGAAATAACCCAAATAAGAAGTTATATTTTAGGATTGTCAATTGTAGTCCTATGGTCCTTTATTTGACCACAAGTCAAAATAAACTTGAGCCTTACTTAGATTAAGTATGAATAAAATCTTAAACCAAGTTTCCATTACATAAGAGAAAAGTGCAGAGGTTAATCAACTTTGTTTTTCAATTTGCATCTATAAGGGTATGTAATCATAAGAAAAATAATTCATATTTCATACAACAATAAAACTAATTGGTTATAATGACATGCAGTATATTATTATCATTTTCCTTCAATGTATGAGGTGAGAGAACATGAATTCTTTATAATTTCATTTATTTCTACAATTAAGATGATGTGCACAAAAATAATCATTTAAAATTTTGACATTTTAATATTGCACTCTATTATGTCTATTCCTAACTATTTAATTTTCTTCCAATTTGCATGCTATGACTGGTAATTACCTTAATTTGTAGAGGTATGCTATCTTTACATATATAAATTTTGCAATTATTGTGATGAAACTAGATATTATTATCATTTATGATTCATTGATTTTGTAATTGAGCAATTCTTATATCATATCCAAAGGTTTTGGTTATTCAATCTTTACAATTAATTACTTACCATTTGATTTACTGGTGTTATACTACTCTTATTGATTTCTTTATCTTTTCTATACATACAACATAATATTTATACTGGATCATAACAAAAAAAATAAAGAACCATACACACACACACACACATATATATAAATTATAATTGTTTAATCTACATAGGTGGCCTAGAAGAACACCCTTCTAGTTTCTCATGTGAAAGAAAACACATCCTAGAGGGATAATGGGTCCTATCATATGATACTTTGGGCAAAGGGTAAAGCATATTTCTACAAATCATATATTATTAAGTTGTGATTAAGCCTAATGATTAATTCATTTGTTCGACATTATGATGAGTATGACGATAAAACACACAAAAACACAAATATCACGTGATAATGCTTATAATGTGAATTACTCTAATACCATAAATAGTTAATGGAAGGATGATAAATTATTATGGTCATAATATCAATTGATTTACGTAAATAACTTGACCTTAGAAGTGTCTACATAGTGAAATCAAACTACATACAAATAAATTTAATTGAAGTTAAAAATATCATGATGTGAGAAGTGTACCCTATATGGAATTATAGTTAATGTGATCTAATTGTTGTAGTGATGTGTTATGAGTGAATTCATGTTGGTTTGGCTACATTTACTATGCTTTATTAATGATTGCAAATGAGTGTAATGTGCCCATTGTTCCACACATTGTTTTTACTATGTTTTACCCAAAAGTTAAAGTTTAAGCTACTGACATTATGAGCCATAATTTTTTTTCCTTTTCACATGAATAATAAGATGTACATTTGAAACATAACCCTTCCAAAATTTCCCATTGCATAACATAGAATCATGATAATAATTCAAGCAACGATTTCACATCACATAATTGCATGATAATATTTCCCATTTGCAATATCTCAATAAGAATAGAGTTACAAGTTTACAAACATAGCTTCTATGAGTTCAATGATAAATATACATAAATTGAGTATAATGATCTAGATGTCCCCAATGTTGGTGCATACCTCCTAGATGTCTCCATTGCTAGTGCTACATTCTAGGTGTCCCCAAACTTGCGCTACATCCTCAAATCATGTCACCAACTGTATGAGGGAGAGCATCACTCAAGAGATTTTCCGCCAACCATTGACTTACTGTGGTCCCTCGCACATCTACCAAAATGGTAAGATAGCCCTACCCTTCAACGAATATATTAGTTTGGTAACCCCATAATCATGACCTTCCTGAGCATAGTGTTGTGTCCAACATATCTAGAGCTACCATACATTGGTTTCCCTACCTAGATTGCAATCATGGATCATAGTGAATTGACAGTGTAAATAGTGGCTACTTACACTACTTTGGCCAAAGAATTCAACACCCAATACTTCAAGTGAGAGTCATCTGTCCACCCACCCTTAAGCTCAATTTGGTATTGACCATAAATATAACACACATTCACTCTAAGGTGATAACATAATAAAATATTCAACAAAGCAATTCCCTTAACCATGGATTACCCTAACCCCAAGTATAACCACATTAACCATATATATACAAAAACTAGTGACTAGCTAGGTTACCCCCTTTCCCATGGATTTCACTACCCCATGAATAAACCTACTAACCTCTTATGTTTAAATTGAAAAAATCATAAAAGTACTATAAGATGGAAACATACTCTATCTCATGCATTATCTATATAGACTTAACGAACTAGTATAGTTCTAATATCATTTAAGCCACCCATATTTAACATCATATAAATGTAATCCCAATGATATGGTTCACTAATTTGAGACTCAATCAAGAATCACACAAGCATATTCCATTCTAGGAATTAACTAAGTTTATAATAACATGCATAAATGCATACATAGATTAATCCAAAGCTAGGAAATAACTAGTTCATAAGAGCAAGCATATCATGCATTCAAGACTATTCCAACACAAGGAGACATCTAAGTTCATAAGAACAAGCACGCCATGGATTCAAACAATCTTTTCAAATGAAGGAATTTTATTCAAATAACCTTTCAAACATAGCAAAGGAGGAATAGAAATCAACATGCCTGGATATAAGTTCCAACTTGAAAATGTTGCTTTCCAACCTTACCCTTCACCTTTACGAATGCTACTTCTCCAAATATCAACTAACTTCCAACCACTAGCCTCTTAGAAATTCTCTCAACAATATAATAGCAAAGAAACTCACTAACTCTCAAGCTCTCTATCTCACTTGCACAAAAAATATAGTAGAATAACAAAGAAGAAATTTGAATGAGAAGTGTAACAAATGATAGGATAGGAAGAGCACTTAACTATATATACTAAAATTTGAGCAACCAAAGGCTACAAAAAGCTAGCAATTCTTCCACCTTCCTAATCACATGTAAAGACTTAGCTGATTAACTCACAAATTTGCAACACATAACCATCCATATTCCTCCAATGGTTGATTCAACCTCTTTATGAGAGACAACATTACTCTTTTACTAAGTCAAGGGACAACAATGACAAGCTACAAGTTTCCTACTAAGTTTGCAAGTCCACTACCCTCTCATATTTTTGCCAACACTTCATTGACTGAGTTTAGCATTTATCCAAATGTTTTACCTGTACATGGCATGGGTTTTAGACTTCTTATTTGCTTCACACACTTCAAACTTGGCGCCACATATTCATATCTTAGTGCCCCAAAAGATAGCGCTGCCAAAGAATTATTCTACTTGTTTAGAATTTGCATTTAATCTCATTGTAGTGTATAAGCTATGTTCCTTCTTTTCATGCATGGTGAGTAAGTCTTTATTGACTTAGTCTTTCACTTGCTTTATGCGCAGATTTTAGCCACACCAATATAACTATTACAACACTATTCTATGTGCTACACTATATTCATTGCATTTAATTATGTTTAATGACAATGTTAACTTATGTGCTTTCCTTAATACAAATGCAACGCTTTATAAAATACACTATGATAAATACTATGCGCTATCAATATATAACTTAAACATTATATATATTATATTCTATTAATATATATATGTATATATATATTAATATATATTTATAAATATATAATTATATTCACTTGTTTATTAAATACATCTATTTCCAATAGATATAAGCTTATATTAAATAATCATATATATACATACATATATATGTATATATGTTTCTACAAATGTACTATATACATACATATTAATATATATATATATATATATATCGATTATCAAACTCAAACACATATATGCACGTACTCATCGATCAATGTATATACATGAAGTGTGTATATATATACATGTCACTTTTATCCAATCAATATCTGGAATTTATTTTGAGGAGAATTTTTCTCTAGTAGAAAGAATGGAAGAAATCAAAATGTATCTTACTTTTTTAGCCCATAAGGACTTGAAAGTATATCAAATGGATGTCAAATCAGGCTTCCTAAATGGAGATTTGGAAGAAGTCTGCATAGAGAAACCTAATGGATTTCGGTTATCAGAAGAACCAAACATGGTATGTAATCTCAAAAAGGCATTGTATGGTCTCAAGCAAGCTCCCAGGGCTTGGAATGCAAGGTTGGACAAGTACTTGCTTTAGTAAGGTTTTGAGAAAGGTACTGCAGATGGTAATCTTTACTTCAAGATTGAGAATGAAAGAATATTGATAGTTGCATATTTTGATGATATACTCTTTGGTGGAAATGATGAGATATACAAGAAGTTTGGTGAATAAATGTATAATGAATTTGAAATTTCTATGATAGTGAGTTGTCCTTCTTTCTCAGTCTTCAAATTGTTCAGCTAGATGATGGTATCTTCATTTCTGAAGCAAAGTATGTCAAGGAGATGTTGAAGAAGTTTGGTATGGAATATTGCAAACCTATGAGTACTCCTATGGTATTTGGTTGTCATTTGAGAAAAGATGATGAGTCTCCCCTAGTGGATAATACTCTATATAGATCTATGATTGGAAGTTTATTGTACTTAACTACTTCAAGACCTAATATCATACATGTGGTATGTTTGGTTGCAAGATTTTTAGTTAATCCTAAAGAAACTCATGTGAAGGTAGTCAAGAGAATCTTCAGATATTTGAAGAGCACTCTGGATTATAGATTATGGTATCCAAAATATAATGACTTTGATCTGAGTGCATACAATGATGTTGATCGGGCTAGTTGTGTTGATGATATGAGTAAAAGTGGCGTTGCTTTATTTTTATGAAGAAGATTGGTTTCATGGCATAGTAAGAAGCAAGATTCAATATCTTTTTCATTAGAAATAGCAGTATATTGTTGCATTGTCTTGATAAAATTAAGTGTTGTGGATGAAGCAAACATTAAAGTATATCAATATAAAGTATGATGAGCCCATTCCTATTCTATGTGATAACACAAGTGCTATCAATATTTCCAAGAATCTAGTGATGCATTCTAGAACCAATCACATATCAATTAGGCATCACTTTTTGAGAGAGAAGGTTGTAGAGAAAGAAGTCAAGTTGTTGTATGTATCTACAAAGGAACAAGTTGTAAACATTTTCACAAAGGCACTTGCAAAGGATACATTTGAATATCTCAGGCAGAAGTTAGGGGTAATTTCCCCTCCTTTTTCTTTCTAGATGCATAATTGGTGCATTTGTCTAGGGGATAATTCAAGCCCAATCCTTATTCCTTGACTAATGGTGGCTACCTCTCAGTTGGAGTAGGTAGTGGTTTTTTCTAACGAGGGGAGCCTGTAAGTTGTTTCAAGAAGGAGATAATGTACATCAAAGGGGAGAGTTTGATGAGGAGAAATTATCCTTGAAAGGGGGAGAGAAAGTCCATTTTCCCTTTGTCTTTAATGTCAAAGGGGGAGAGATTTTACACCAAAGTGGTGTGAGGATGGTTTTTCCATCAATGACAAAGGGGGAGATTTTTGCAATTTGCTTGTCATTGATGTTAAAAGAGAGTTGCAGTCTGATTGTTTGGTTGCCAGAGTCTTTGAGAAATGCTCTACATTTCTCCACTTGTGATTTTTTTCTCTTGTGGTTTGGAAAATAGCTTCATCATGATGTGTTAGGGAATCTGTGATCCAAGTTTCAGTTTATTTGGGTTCCAAGAAGATGTTTTTGTGAGTGACAATGTGAAGACTATGTTGATCCTGTGTTGGTGTTTTCAAAGGTGAAAAGTTTGGCTTTGCATTCCTCCACATTTGTAGATATGGTCATGTGGTTTAGAAGATAATTTCAACATGCCATGAAGATGGTATATCCAAAGTTTCATGTCATTTGTCTTTTCGCAAAGAAAGTTGAAGATGACAAAGTGCATGACTGTGTTGTTCAATGACTAGTTTCAATGTCTATTGGCTTGCCCCAACTTGTTGTTGCATGAAGTTATGAAAGGGATGTATGAGAGTGTTCATGAATATCATGTGATATTTTTTGTTTCTTTGCAAGGTTTTGTTTGGCTTCTCCAAAATTGGCTTTAGTCCGAAATGGATGTTTTGTTTGGTTATGCTTTGGCCTGGTTGACTATGGTATGTTGAGAGTGTGTACCACAAGCTCAGGTGTGTGTGGAGTTCAAGAATTTTTTGAAGGTGTTGTATGGTTCATGCTAACTCATCTGGGATAAGTGCAAATAATTCTTTATCATTCATGTGTATTGCCAATGTTGTGAAGGATGATATACTTCATGTTACATGTTTTCTTGCTTAAGGATGACCTGCTTTTGAATTTTTGAAGTGTGAAGATGATGTTCATTGAAGAATGAAGCTATGAAGAGTGTTTAGGACTAGATTAAGCATGTGTTGGAATATACAAGGCGTGTTTCTCTTCCTAGTGTTGTGTGTGATCTTTTGGGTCTTTCCCTCTACATGTTTCATGTTTATTGTTTTATCTTTAGCCAACTTGAAAATGTAATATCTTCTATTGTAGGACAACGTGTGAATTGTAATCAATGTAATATCATGTATAAATTATAAGCCTAGTTGATCTAGGTCAATGAATGTGTGCGAAATGATGAAAATTGCATAAGTGATAGTGAATGATTTAACTCTTTCCTACTTGAGATAGTTAAGCTATCAAGAAAGATTGAATTTGGATTCTTAGATTAGTTAACTTAGGATAGTATGAGTTCCTAAGTTAATTTATCCAAGGTGGATTATGGGTTTTGTATGCTAATTAGGTTCACACTACTTGAGATAGGTAATTTTGTAAGCAAGGATAAGTTAATCTTGGAAAGTGATGTTTTATTTCAAGTTTTATATTTCGTAAAAAAAATTGACTTAGGGATGAGTGTGGGATATTTTTTGGACTAAAGTTTGGATTAATGGTTGAAATAAACAAGTTTGAGTGTTGGTGTTGGACTAAGGTTGGACATATGATGGAACAAATGTTGAAATAAAAAAGGTTATATGTTGGGGTTGGACTAAGGTTAGATTAATGGTGGACTAACGATGGACTAAAGGTTGGATGTTGGAGTTGGAATAAGGTTGGATTAATGGTGGACTAAAGTGGGATCTAATGTTTGCTTAAGGTTAAAATTAATGTGAGATGTTGGGCTCATATATTGGACTAATGTTAGATTAGTATTGAGTTAATATTATATGTGAAGGTTTGAGTATGGGTAGAACTAAGGCTTGATAAATTTTTGGTGTGGGGGAAATAATGGGGTATACTTCGACAATGATTTCTATGGAATTAATAGGGTCTAAGGTTTTAATGTGGTTTATGGTTTTTTGGGGTATAATATGAGATGAAAAGGTTTGATTATATATATATTGAATGGTTGGGATGTGATTAGAATGAAGTTTGAATTTGGGAAAAATATACAAAAGGTGTCAAACCACAAAAGTACTAAACAATAAAAGTGCCAAACCAAAAAAGAAATAATGTGAGATGTTGGGCTCACATGTTGGACTAATTTTGGATTAGGATTGAGTTAAGGTTATATGTGAATGTTTGGGTATGGGTAAAACTAAAGTTTGATAAAGTTTTGGTGTGGGGGAATAATGGGGTATACTTCAACTATGATTTCTAAGGAATGAACGGGGTCTAAGGTTTTAATGTGGTTTATGGTTTTGTGGGATATAATATGAGATTAAAAGGTTTTATTTTATATAGATCAAATGGTTGGGATTTGATTAGAATGAAGTTTGAATTTGGGAAAAATCTACAAAGTTATCAAACCACAAAAGAAATAATGTGAGATGTTGGGCTCATATGTTGGAATAATGTTGGATTAGGATTGAGTTAAGTTTATATGAGAATGTTTGGTTATGGGTAGAGCTAAGGTTTGATAAATTTTTGGTGTGGGGTAAATAATGGGGTATACTTTGACTATGATTTCAAAGGAATGAATGGGGTCTAAACTTTTAATGTGTTTTATGATTTTGTGGGGTATAATATGAGGTTAAAAGGTTTAATTTTATATATATTGGATGGTTGGGAGGTCATTAGAATGAAGTTTGAATTTTAGAAAAATCTACAAAGGTATCAAACCGAAAAAAATGTTGAACCACAAAAGAGCTAAACAATAAAAGTGTCTTACCAAAAAAGAACTAAAACATAGAGTAGAGTTGCTAAATTGTTAGGATGGGAGGGAATTTTGGATTTTGAATGGAGGTTATGTTTGAATTTTTAGACCAAGGGTCAAATTTGGGGGTGAATTTTGAGAAATTTTTGTGGATATAAGGTTTTATTATTTTCAGGATGTAAAGTTGATTTGGAATGTTTGATATGAGATGGAATATACGTTCAACCTTAGCGAGAGGTATAAAAACAAAGAATAATAAGCTCAATGGTTGAATTAAATTTTTGAGGGAAATTTGATTTGTAGGTAATCATTGGTTTATCACAAGAAAAAAATTCAAGAACTTGCACAATCATATAATTATTCAAGTAGGAGCGTCATATTTTTGTGGGCCCACAAATATACCATCTAATAATTGGTGGATAGATAGGGAATGCAAGGTCATGTACCACCTATGCACCCCTTACCTTGGAGGCCAAAGCCTTGCCAAAAGTAATCTCTATCTCCCCATCTTGAAAGTACATTGTGGGTAACTTCGCGGGCCTAACTAGTATCCAATGCACCACAAATGGGATGGAAAAAAGGTCTTAGTTAGCATATACAAGCTCTCTATGGGTATCCTCTAAATACCAAAATGGTATGTGAGGTCTAGATCCATGAATCAAAGACCATATACAATCATGGAACCTAAGCACAAGCAAAGCTCCCTTCATCTTGTCTCATTATGAATATGGGTGTGAAGGTCGTGCCAAACACAATAATGACTACCTTTTGGTAAAAATTTCATTCGTTGCACTTCATGTACTACACTATATTCATGTGGTTGAGGTTTTCTAATAGGGTGATAAAATCCCTAGGTAGCCCCCTAAAGAGAAAGTAATACTAGGTGTGTTTGATCATCCAAGATCATAGGAAGTGCAAGGGGAAGCATACACAAAAAATAGAACCCTTAGGTTCTAGTCTAAAACACAAAAGGAAGGAGTGTGTTTGTTCTTTTTTTAATCCCCAAGATGGAACAAAGTGCAAGGGGAGAGCATACACTCTACACACTTCCAAGACAAGACAAACAATTTTTTTCCCACTACTCTAATTTAGTGTAACTAAAAATAGTAGGGTAAAAATGACTTTAACAAGCATTAAACTTGCACAAAATGAATTAGTATTGTAGAAAATTGGTCTTGGATAGGCTTAAAAGCCTCAAAAATTTTTTAGAATAAAAAAAGGTGAATAACAATTGATGGAGTAGGGACTTGACACTATACATAGCACATGCATCAAACTATGAAGGTAAATATATGAAAACATAACAAAAAAGTAATAAAATAATCATTAAGGTGATACATTTTGAGCTAAAACATTTTCATAGGTTGAGGAGGCAAGTGGGAGGGCGGTTTGCAAGTTGTCAAGGGTTGGCTTGTCGAGGGCCTACATGGCAAGCGTATAGCGAGTCATGGAGGGGTACGGTTTGCAAGTTGTCAAGGGTTGGCTTCCCGAGGGCCTACGTGGCAAGCATATAGTGAGTCGTGGAGGGGGGCCTTTTCTTCCTCCACCGTAGGTTTTCCTCGACGCGTGTAAGCGTCCTTACATCCCTTGTGTTTTTTCCTCACTCTGTGTTTCTTTGTGTGGTTTATGTGGTTTGTTGTTTTCTCTGTCTTCTTTTGGCTTGACCCTAATCCGCATTCCATGCAATCCCTCTCATTCCTCTTTTTAGTAAAGTAATTTAGCAATGAGTGTTTTTGCTTCACCTGATCCCAAAAGGGGTCTCTTGCCCCCTGTCCCCATGCAACTGCTTAAGCATGTTTTTTACTTAAATTTAAGCAGTTTAAGCCGCTGGAGTGTTCCCATGCCAAAAAAAATTATTACAGGAAAAAGATAATTCAGAATCTTTTTAAGTAGCTGTTGCTTATGAATTGAAAATAAGCTGGGGAAAAAAAGGGGGGCTGGAAATAAGCAGCAACTGCATAATGTCAAATGTCACATGGCTCCACAAATTTCTTTCCCTCTTTTTTAATATTTGTTTTCATTTTTTCTTTTCAATTTTTAATTGCACAAATTATTATTAAATATTATAAATACAAAATTAAGTTGACTGCTTAAAAATAAGTAGCAAAATTAACTGTTTATGGGGCCACCAACTCCACAAATAATGCCAAAATAAGTTAAGCAGTGGCTGTTAGCCAAAATAAGCTAAGCAGTCGCATGGGGACGTGCCCTAACCCCATCGTGGAGGAGAAATCCTTTCGCAATGTGGTGGCCGAAGTTTATGGAATTATCTCTCCTTCTACAACATTTGGCCCTATCTTGTCCAACGAAATTGGAGGTTCTCATGACTCTGTAGGACATGAAGGTAAGTGTTTTGGCAGTCCCGATGAAGTTTGACTCAATCCTAATCCGGATATGAGTAAGGATCTTTTTAATGAAAATAACATATTAAAAGATATTGCAATTTTTTTAGCAGCAAATGATTCTAGTAAAATGCCTAAAAAAAAATATTGATAATTGGTTTATTAGTGTCTGGGAAAAAAAATTGGCATTAGAATCTCCTTCCATTGAATGGTGCAAAAAGGCTGGTTTTTTAATTTTCTTTCATAACCCTACAATGCAAGAAATTGTACCCAGTAAGCAATTTTGGAATGTTGGTAAATGTTCGTTTAGGGCTTAAGGTGGTCCCTAGAGGAAATTTATGAATAATTTTTACTCATAATAAAAAATGTCCCTCCGTTTGTCTGGAAATTCTTGCCAAACCTTCTTGTCCCTCTCGGAAGTGTTCTCCGGGTTGAAGACACTAAAATTTCTCTTCCTCACCTTGGTGCTAGGGTATTAATTACCCTCCTTCCTAGCGTTGCTATCCCTAAAAAGATTAAATTTTTGAATCAAGGCACTATAATTTACTGTGAGATTGAGATAATAGGTGTCTTGAACGTGTGTTTCCTGTGCAGGAGGGAAGGGCATTTTCGTAGAACTGCCCTATCCTCAAAGGCAGGGGAAATGGCGTAAGAAATACTACAATTCCCTTCTTGAATTTGTCTAGCCATGTGAACCCTAGTGAGGTGGGTTCTGGAAATACTCAACCCCCAAACTACTCTCCAAGTCAGGAAGCGGTGGGTGGTGGAACCGAGAAGGAAACTCGCTCGAATGGGGATCTTACTCCTTTTGAGCATAGACCATCCCCTCTGTTGCACTGAGACTCTCAGTGTTTATGAAGTTGGAAGGGTGGAAAACCCTCCTCCCTCTTCCTCGTGTATAGAAGAAACAATTCATCATGATTCCACAAATGAGCTTGGACCTTCTATGGAAATGGAAGCCACTATCGGTTCACCAGGTAGCAATTTTGGGCAAGAGGTATCGGTTCCGCCACCTCCTCTTGGGTCGGTTGGTCGGAGTAAAGATAGCATCTCAGAGGCCATTGATCCAATTGTGGAACCCAATACAAATGTTCACTCTTACTTTAAGATGGGTAAGAAAAATGCTCAACAGTTGGCATTTGAAAAATTTCAGCATAATGTTACCCCAAGGAACAAAGGAAAAACAACCCTTAAAGAAACTTCTAATAATTTTTACCGTCCTTGGTAAGGAGTTTTTTTCCTATGAAATTGAGGAAGGTCTGGAGGACTCAAGCCTCATTAATAAGAATGTTGAATCTAAAGTTAAAAACATGATAAATGACTTTTAAGAATTTCAGAAAAAGCCTTAGAAGCCTACACAGGTTGATCACCCGGTCGCTATCTCAACAGGAGAAACTTAAAAAATCAGAAAAAGAAAACCAGAATTTGTAGATTAAAAACTACTGCCTTGTTCCAGATCAGAAGCAGAGTGATGGGCATGTGCAGGCTCCTGAGGGGGTGGCTAAAAGTTCTCAAGGAGTTGTTAATCTCTGTAATAAAGAGAAGAACATATGGGACTCTTCTCCAAATGATGTGACAATCCAAACCCCAAATGAGGTGGTCTCTAATAATGAAACCAATCCTAAGCTTGCAGCTAACATAAATAAGCAGGAAATATTGTTTAATTCCTCAATAGATAAAAGAAAAAAAAAGAAAAAGATAATGATGCCAATAACATTAATGCAAATAGGGAAAATGGTCCCCCAAGCAAGGAGGTAAAAAATGGTTGCTCCCAAGATCCTGTAGTTAACACTGATCTGGATCTGCCACTTGGCGACAAAGAAAAGGTTGCCCCCCAACCTAATACTGCCCAGCAAAACCTTGGCAATTCTGAAAAGGATAAAAACTATCCAGAAGGCATTGGGAATCCAAGTGATGCAAATGGCAAGAGAAAGAAAAGAGCCAAAGAATCTACATACCATCTCATAAAAAGGCTGGATAACTAGAGTAGTCTTCCTAAAGCTAGTATCCTAAATGCTATACTAGCTTTAGGAAGCCAATGGACACATATTAATTCTCCTTTTTACATGGATTTAAGTTGTGTATCCTGGAATGTAAGGGGACTCGAGTCCCTAGACAGGAAATAGTTAAAGATAAGGAGGTGGTCGTCCTGCAAGAAGTAAAAGCTACTCTGTTTACCCTTGAAAGAAACTTGAAGGTAATATGGAGGGACTCAATAGACTTCGCAAAAAAGCATGAAAGAGGGAAAGGAGTAGTTATTTTTGGTGACTAAGGCAATGGAAATTTTTTTGGTGGATAATGTCTCTTCCCCATCCCAGAGAGCCGTGTGGGTAATAATTGAAAAAGATGGAGCCAGATTTGGCATCTGCTCAATCTACGCCCCCAATGACTATAGGGACAGAGCAGTACTTTGGCAATGGTTCTTTGGTCTCCCAAACATCCTATGGATAGTGGGAGGGGACTTTAACATGGTGGAACACAAAGAAGATAAACATGGGGAAGTAAGCTGAAATGGAAGGGCAATGAGTTGTATTTCTGGTCAAAGATGAAGTCTAAGCACCAACTAGTGGATCCATTGCTTGGGAACAAAAAAAGAAAATAAAAGCATCTGGTATGTAACTCTCAGAAAGGGAACAACATAATCTACTGTAGATTTGACAGATTCTATGTCAATAAGAACTTCTTCTGTTTTAATAAGAATGAGGAAGGCCAAATTGTTCAAGTCTATCCATATGACCACCAACCAATTCTTAAAAAAATAAGAATGAACTATAAGGTGGAAAACAACTCAGTTAAAGATGATTTATTCAAGCTAAATCTTTACTCTTAGAGAGATTAATAGATGGATGCTAAAAGGGCATCCAGCAAATTCATCGTCAACAATTCACCATACCGTGGAAAAATTCACCGCCATGACAAATTCACCACCAGCAATTCATCGCGGGGAAAATTAACCGCCATTAATATTTTTTAATATATATAATTTTCACCTCCTTACAATTTATTGACAATTTTATTTTTAATTATTGGTGTTTATTGCCCATAGTAATTTCTATTCATCTCAATAGTAATTATTGATTTATTGAGATACCCATTATTTTTTACCTGTTTATTTATTGAGATGATTTATTTTTGTGTTAAGTTTGGTTCATAGTAATTTCTATTCATCTCAATAGTAATTATTTTTTATGTTTATTTTGATATGAATGTTTTTAACATGATAATATATTAAATCAAATTATTCTTTTGCAATAAAAAAATCAAAGTTTTGGAAATATAGATTAAAAAATATTAATGGCGGTTAATTTTCCCCAAAGTGAATTGCTGGCGATGAATTTGTCATGGTGGTGAATTTTCCCACGGTGAATTGCTGACAATAAATTTTCCATCGATGAATTGTTGTCGGTGAATTTTCCTAGAGCCTGCTAAAAGATGTCTCAGCAAGGGAGAGGTGGGAACAAAATGTAAAAATCTGGAAGATAATCTTCTAAATGATTACAAAGAACAAATCCATGGACTCTAGACAAGAGGAACTACATATGAATAAAGAACTACAAAGAGTTGAGAACAATATTCAAAAGAGGTTTCCCTGATCAAGGATTCACTAAGGAGAGTCCAAACCAAAAAAGTTCAAGGGATGAGGGTCAGATCCAAAATGAACTGGCTAAATAATGGGGATAAAGGAACCAAATTATTTTTCAAATTATTGAGAAGCAAAGAGGTAAAAGAAAACATTGATAAGATTTGGTTAGATGATAATGCTATCATGGACTAGGAGAAAATCAAGAAATCCTTCCTAAGCTTCTACAAGAACCTATTCTCCTCATATGGTACCAATAGTGATACAACTAGAGCTAGAGAATAGTGTAGGTAAGTCATTCCCAAGAAGTTAACTAAAGAGCTTGTTATGAGCCTCGACAAAGAAATCACTATTGAGGAAATCAAGAATGCTATCTTGGCTCTAAATAATGATAAGTCACTTAGAGCCGATGGCCTCACAATAAAATTCTATAAACAAAACATCGAATGGGTGAGCAAAGACCTTTTACAGGTATACAAGGATGCTTCCCTCAATGGTTCTTTGGGTAAAGAAATTAATAAAGGCATTATTAAGCTCCTACCCAAAGAAGTGATAGAGAACTCATTAAGAATTGGAGGCCTATCACCTTACTTAATGTATCCTACAAGATTTTGGCTAAGGCTCTGACAAATAGATTGGTGAGTATTCTCCCAATATTCATCAACATAACTTAGACTAGTTTCATAAAGGGCAAATATATTCTTGAAAATTTGATCACAAACTGGGAGGCCATGAATTGGGCCAAGATCTCAGACCAAAAGGCAACAATGCTGCTTTTAGACTTTGAAAAAGCATATGATAGAGTAGAATGGGACTTTCTACTCATATCACTGGAAGCATTTGGCTTCCCAAACAACTTCTATAACTAGGTCAAAATTCTCATGAAACATGCTAATGCCCCGGTTGAAATTAATGGCTCTCTAACTAACGAGTTCCTATTGGAAAGATCAATAAGGCAAGCAAGAAGGAAACAATGATGCTTTTAGACTTTGAAAAAGCATATGATAGAGTAGAATGGAACTTTTGACTCCTATCACTAGGAGCATTTGGCTTCCCAAACAGCTTCTGTAACTAGGTCAAAATTCTCATGAAAGATGCTAATGCTCAGGTTGAAATTAATGGCTCTCTAACTAATGAGTTCCTATTGGAAAGATCAATAAGGCAAGGATGTCCCCTTGCCCCTGCCCTATTTGTGATTACAGTTGAGGAAATCTTCTATCTACTAAGAGATTGCTCAACATCTCCCAGAGTCAAAGGAATCGCCCTTCCAAACAAAGATGGGCTCTTGAATTTGCATTTTGTAAATGATACAACCATCTTCCTAGAATTAGATGAAAAGAACATGGAGTCCCTTATGGAAAATTTAAGGATCTTTTTCCTTGCCTCAGGGGCCAAGATATCTAACTCTAATTCAATCATGTTGGTTTTGCAGGAGACCCACCCAAACTGGCTAGAAAAAATTGAGATACAGTGGGGTAGCCCAGAAAAACAAGTGAGATACTTGGGGATTCTTTATGCAGTTAATCCATGTTTGAAAAACATGTTTCAATGGATAAAAGGTAAAATTGAAAGTAAACTTGGAAAGTGGGATAAGCAATATCTTACCTTGGCAGGTAGGATGCAAGTTTGTCAAAATATCTTGGCATCTTACAGCCTATATTATTCCTTTGTGTGGCTCTTGAGTAGCTACCAAATTAATGAGATCCAAAAAAGGATTAAGACATTTATGTGGTCAAATGGAAAAGGAAAAGAGAAACAACACCCGGTTAAATGGGAATGGTGTTGTGTGGAGAAGGCAAGGGGGGGTTTGGGGTTGAAAGATCTAAGGTTGCATGGAATCACCCTTGCAGTCAAGTGGATTGTAAAATCCCTTCAGGGGGATAAACCTTGGAAGGTTCCCATAAGGAACAATATTCAATTGGTTGTCCCAGACAAGCCAAATCTTGGAAACTACTTCCCTTTAGTGACCTTGTGGCTAGTACCTTTTCAGTGTTGCCTGCAGGATCTCTAGTCTTCAAAAGCCTTTGGAGAGCTTTGGAAATGGTAAATAATAGAATTCTTAACAAAAAAAATTATTGATAATAATAATTGTATCCTAGATGAGAAATCCATTTGGTGGAATCTAAGGCATAAAGACAAGCCTCTAGCACTCATGCAAGGGTGCTCAACCAAGAGTTTGGGCAACTAGAGGCATTAGGTGCTTTAAAGACATCTTAACCAATGGTGAACTAAAAGATTGGGACACCCTAAGTAATGAATTTGATTTGCCCTCCTCTAATTGGAGAACCTACTCCATGATTAAAAAGTCTTGTGAGTCTCTTCAGCTGCCCATAAGGTGTAGCAGTAATTTGGACTATTTGAGCCATCTCAGCTGGGATGATGGCACCCCCCTCCATAAGTTAAATCCAAAAATTATTTATAAATCGTTAACTGACAATAATGCCATCTCTGTTTCTTTAAATTAGGTGTGGAACCTATCTCTGTGCAATAATTGTTGGCAATCTGTATTCATAAATAATTGGTCTAATTACCTTGAGCCAAAGAAAACATGCTTCAAGTGGCTTTTAATCTTACGGAAATTGCCTTATAAGATTAACCATGTTGATATTGATATATACAGTTTTTGTAGACAACCTGAAACAGTTAAGCACATTTTCTTTGATTGCTTATTCGCAAAAGAGGTTTGGAATATGTTTTTCTTTAGTTTTAATGGCTGGAATGGTAACATAAAATGGAAAGAATTTTTTCTTGGAAATGTTGATAATTTTTTTGGTTAGTACTTACATATGAAATTCTATGGCTCATGTGGATCAAAGGAATGACGAAAAACTTCAAGGGCTGAAAAGAACGCTTACTGAGTTTTATTAAAAACTCTTGTTTCACAAAATTGTTGTGCAGACCTAAGAACTACTATGGAGATTTCAAAGCATAACTTCATGAAATTCCTACAGGACGGAGGGGTGCCAGTGAATACAGGAGAAATAAAATATGGGCTCACTTAGGTTGTTGACAAAGACGCAAGTATTCACTTGATTAAATGCATGGGTGAACTGTTGAAAGACTACAACCAGAAAATGGAACAGAAAGCAAGAAAGGATAAACACTGCATTGAGGCTACAAAAAGAAAAAGATAAATACCTTGCACAAAATATATAAAATAGTAAAAAATCACAAAGGATGAGTGAGAAAACAAGTTTAAAAAGAGTTGTGAATAGTTAACAAGAAGTAGGCAATGTGAAAATGGCAGAGGTGACAATTTGGTGATGAAAGCATTGAAGTACAAAGAAACGGTGACAAAATAAAACTTGTGAATGAAAAATTAAAAAAAGGTTCAAAGGAGGATTAGTTTAAGGATGTGGGTCCCACCCGGTATGTCAAAATATGGGATGGAGAAAGACAAAATTATGAAATACAAAGAAATAAACACAAATGTAAGCTACTTTTACCTTATTCTTCTTCACCACCTTGACTTGAGATAGATGAAGAAGAGTTGCACCTAATAATATCCTTGATTTTCTCTCAAATGTAGGATTGATTGAGTAGGATTTAGAATCCAAGATCACATGCAAGATGGATACTGTCACATGCAAAGATGAAAAGAGACCGAAAAAGGCGTTCTACGTAAAACTCTCGGTGAAATGCATTAAGAGAATAGATTATTACAATGTGATCAATCATATGAAGGAGATCAAGAAGCCCTAAAGAAACCCTAAAATGAAACCCTAGATTATTGCACACTTAATAGTGTAATTAATTAATAAAAAGTATTGCCTAAGTTTGCTG
The DNA here is from genome assembly GCA_007258455.2 of Sequoia sempervirens. Lineage (NCBI taxonomy): Eukaryota > Viridiplantae > Streptophyta > Pinopsida > Cupressales > Cupressaceae > Sequoia > Sequoia sempervirens. Next base: position 19,686 of record VDFB02160089.1, read on the forward strand.
TAGTAATAAAAAGAGGGAATAAGTGACTTAATTAGTGAAATCCAATGTGATTAGTAATTAATTAAAGCATATTAACTGCTCCTAACACTATAAGGAATAGACAGGAAGAAGCTAAAACACTAGAATAAGATGCATGTAAGCAAATATGGGTCCCAGAAACTAGGCCTGATCAGGTACCCATTTACAAATGCAATAAGGAGTAAGAGAAGGAAAAACCCAGTGGGACAAAACCCACCTTACAATGTAAGCTGCAAAAGAAACCGCTTGGAAGAACTCGTAGAGTAACCTTGCCGGAACTTGATATAAGGCAAGCAAATGATGCTACGGCCTACTAAAGAAACCCGGATGAGAGTCAGCCCCGATTGACTCAGGAATCATGATAAAGCAACGAAGGCCAGATGCCACGGAACATAAACTCAAAGCTGGAACAACTCTAGAATCTATGAAGTAGCAAGCAATTATTGAATGATGTATTACTGAAAATGAAGTGCAAAGATGCAAGATGCACTCTCCCAACTGCCAAAACATCCAAGTAATTGACAAACAACCCATCAGGCCAAATCTGGACTAATTGATAAACACAGACAGAGATACAGAAAAATTGCATGGACAGCAACCTTGAGCTCCTCAATACCTTTCCGACGCTTCAAACGAGGCGAAAAATGGAGATCGTGGCAAAAAGTTATGAGCTTGGAAGCATAAAAAGTACATCTGAGTTCAAACAGCAATAAATGCAGAAAAACAGTAAAATATTGAAAAATAAACAGCACTGCTAGAAAGTGCTCGGAACCAGCTTTCTGGCGATATCTCGTTTGCCTGATTTCGATACCGTATGCCCAAGTTATGGCCAAAAGCTCTTTTAGGAAAAACTAGGGTTGAGGAGGCAAAGAAGAGAAAGGGCCGGCGATGGGATGGCGTCATCACGGCGTCACATGCTGATGTCAACAAAGAACAAAAATTTGGCTGACCACATTTGGCCGTCCATAAAAACCTCACCAAAAAAAAAAATGTTGTGAAAGAGGGGCACAAATTCGAGGCTACATTACCATGTTAGAATCAAGATCACACATGCAAAGTGGATACACAATGCATACAAAGATGAAGGAAGAAAAATTTCTCGTAAAACCTCTCGATAAAATGCATACAAAGAGAATGCGATTATTACAATGTGATCAATCCTTATATGAAGAGTCAAAACCCCTAAAAGGGGAAACCCTAGAAGAAACCTAAGTGTGCACACTTAATAAATTAGCATAATTAATTAATAAATGCCTAAGTTTAGCTTAAGTAATAAAGAGGAATAGGTGACTTAATTAGAAAATTAATCCAATGTGATGAAATTGAGGTAAGCATAATAACAATATCTAACACTAAGATGAGTTTTAGGAAGAAATAAAACACTAGAATAAGATGCATGAAAGCAAAGATAGAGTCCGACAACTAGGCTGATCGGTACCATTTACAAATAGCTTGTAGGAAGTAAGAGAAGGGAGAAAAACCTTGATTTGAAACCCCACCACAATGGAGATAACAAGCTACAAAGAAACTTTGGAAGAACTCTTGTAGGTAGCTCTTGGAACTTGATATGAGCAAAACAGAAATATTTATTCTTACATATGCCCCTCTGGAAACGGGATGAGGAGTCCTTGACTCAGGAATCATGATGAAGGAATACGATGCCCTGAACACTCAAAACTCCAAACGAGAACAACTCTGGAATCTATGAAGTAGCAAGCAATTATTAAATGATGTATTACTGAAAATGAAGTGTAAAGATGCAAGATGCACTCTCCCAACTGCCAAAACATCCAAGTAATCGCCAAACAACCCATCGGGCCAAATCTGGACTAATTGATAAACCTAGGATAGATACAGAAAAAGTACATGGACAGCAACCTAGAGCTCCTCAATGCTTTCCGATGCTTCAAGCGAAGTACGAAAAATGGAGATCGTGTAAAAAGTTATGAGCTGGAAGCTTATAAAAAGAACATCTGAGTTCAAACAGCAATAAATGTGGGAAAACAATTTTAGAAGCCAAACAGCACTCTTGGAAAGAAGTGCTTTGGAACCAGCTTTCCAGCGATATCTCGTTTGCTCGATTTCAATACCGTATGCCCAAGTTATGGCCAAAAGAAAAAGATTGCTCTTTTAGGGCAAATTAGGGTTAGGAGGGGCAAAGGGCGGCTGATCTGGTGGCAATCATCGATGTCATGCTGATGTCAGCAAAAGAGAACAAAAATTTGTGGCCATCGAGTGAAAGCATAAACACCCTCAAAAAAAATATTGTGAGAAGAACATGAATCCCACGAGAATACGATACACAAAATATTTAGAATCCAAGATCCACACATGCAAGATGGATACATCACATACAAAGATATGAAGAACCGAAAAAGCGTTATCGTAACCTCGGTAAAATGCATTAGAGAATCTGATTACAATGTGATCAATCGCCTTATGAAGGGAGATCAAGAAACCCTAAAGGAAACCCTAAATGGGGAAACCCTAGTGTGCACTTAATAATTAATAATTAATTAATAAATGTGGCTACTAAGTTCCAGCACAAAGTAATAAAGAGGAATAAGTGACTTAATTAGTGTGGTAATGTGATGTAATTAATTAAGCATAATAACAATACTCTAACAAAAGGAAGTGAATGGTGTTGGTTCTCCAAATCACTAGCATAACATTAGCATGAAATTGGATGATGAAATGGCCTCTAAGAGGGTTACTTTATAGATTTTTGGATGAGGAATCGGATGGCTTCGATTGATTTGAGAGACCAAGGCCTCACATTGATTGAAATACAAAGAAACAAATAGAAATGTAAGCTACTTTTACCTTATTCTTCTTCACCACCTTAGATTGAGCTAGATGAAGAAGATTTGGAACCAATACTCTCCTTGGTTTTCTCTTAAAGGTAGGATTAATTGAGTGAGATAAATGTAGTTGGCTCTCCAAAGCACTATCATAACAATAGCATGAAAGTAGATGATGAAATTACCTCTTAGAGGTTCAATTTATATATTTTTGGATGAGGGTTTGGGTGGCTTAGATTTCTTTGAGAGATCAAGGGTTCACATTAAGAGGATTCAGTTGATGAGAAGATGAAATTTTTTATCTTGGGAAGGAGGGATTTGAGGGGGATATGGATTTATAAGGAATGAATGTCCAATATTTTCTTATTTTAATCTAATGGACAAAAAATCACTTTTTCACACATGTGAGAATATTTTTGGGGAAGAGAGTGGATGCATAGGGAAGAATAAATTTGGCATGTGTTTACTCACACGTGTGAGAAGCCACATGTAGATGAAATATGGGACAAGTGATCTCTCACACATACAAGTGATCTCTCACATGTGTGTGAGAGATCACATGGGATAATGGGATTTGGCATGTGGTCTCATGCACGTGTAAAAGACCAAATGGGATAATGGGATTTAATATGTGGTCTCTCCAACATGTGTGAGAGATCACATAAGGTAGTGTGAATGGCTATGATTTTCTAGGATAGAATGGAGGGTCAAGATTTTTTTGAAGGATTTTATGGGTAGATGGGCTAAGATGTGACGTGAGATTAAGTTAATTAATCTTATTTAATATTGTGTGAATGATTAGTTAGATTAATTAATTAAGATTAAGAAGGTGCACAAATTAAGGAATTAAGTAAATGTGGTTATTTATTTAAATCTTGGATGAATGTGTAAAGTGAACTTAAATGAATACATTTTTGATTGATTTATTTAAGTTTAAACCTTCGAAAGAGATTAATTGATTGCATAAAAGGTTCTATCTTATCTAATTAATGTTGGAAAATTATGAGATTAATTAATTAAATAGCAAAAATAATTTAATTAATGTTAGAAGAATAATGGAGATAATTAATTAATTAAATCTATTTAATTAATTAGGGATATAATGATTGAGAATTAATTAAATTGATTGAAGGTAAATTTTTTAGGTTCCTATAGAGCATACTAGTCCAAGTGATCTTGTATTTTACTAAACATTTGAATCACCTAGCAACTGAGCACACTAGTACAAGTGACTCATTGATTCTCATGATTTCTGGTGACAAAGTAAGCTAGAACCTAAATCATACATTCTCTTCTCATAATTCCTAGTGAAAAAGCAAGCTAGAACTAATATCACGTGTTTTCTTTTGTAGTAGCATTAGTTTATTATTTTTGAATCAAATGCTCTTCTTATTACATTTTTCTCACCCATATGAGATTTCCTATCTATTTGTTTCATTATATGTTATTTTTCTTTTCCATATACATTATTGTGATTTTTAAAGTATCTATTTTATAGGTTTTATGCTTTTTAATATCATTGTGTTGTAGGTTGTATTTTCTAACTCTATTTGTGTTGTATTGTTTATTGTCTAACATTTGGTTTTATAGATTCTTGGCTAAGGGAAAGAGCTTCCTTGATTGAGAGTGTTGCATATCCTTTTAAATAATGTTACTTTTAGTAATTTTATTTTTAGTACTTTAGCAAAGCTTACATTTAGTAAAATCAGCCCACTAAAGTGGGGGCAACATGTAATTTAAAAAATGTATACCATACAATTATCACATTATGTTTTAGTTTCAATTTAGCTTGGACATCCCTCATAACATGTTCTAGGATTATTTTAACTCAATATTTTCCTTTTAATAATTCACTAATTTGCTATTTTATACATCACATTCTAATATTTATCATTGATGTTGAGTTCTCTATCCAAGTTTAATTTTCTCCAAGACACTAACATGACATGTGGACTTCTATATGACATGTTATTATGCCATGAGTTTTCAAAATTCAAACCATTGGCTTCCCATCTAGTTTCCTACTCTTACCTATCATAATGCCTATTTATTTGAATTTTTTTTTTGTGTTTGAACAAGAATTTTTAGCTTCCTTATAGCCTCTTGTAAAAGTAGTTTTTGGAATTTCCAACAAATGCAACTTCCTTTATCTTCTTAGTTGCACTTTTCAAGTTTCATTTCCATTATTGAAGCTTCATGTGGGTAGATGTTGGATTGTTAATTGAAATCCTTGAATTCTTGTTCTTCTACACTCTCTCTTTTTGGTGATATCTTTTAAACAAATTATTATGTATTTTATTGTTATATTGGATAGTAAAATTGTATGTAATTGCTTCTTCTTTATCACTTATTTTTCTCATCAACAAGGTAGTGCTTGGCTCTTCTTTACATTGGTAAGCATCTACATTTCTACTTGTTGATACTCTTTATCTCTCATTTAGGCTTATTGTTATTGACATAAATCTTTGGTGACCATCACTACCTCTTTTTTAATCACATGTACACTAGGGTGTTTATCTCCATAGATCATGATCTATAACATTCATATATTTATTATCATTGTTGTTTTCAAATTCTAGACACATAGATTTTGATAACACCCCCCCTCCAATTTATTCCCATTTCAATTATATTTTAAGGTCAAAAGAAAAAATTAGGGTTTTGATTTCAAGGCAATCTCCTAAGTAGTCACCTCCTTTCACTCTATCTTAGCTTACATGTATTTAAAATCTCTTGAGCATATAGAGGTTTTGTGTCTCCTCTCTTTCCATTTGTTCTCTCATTATCTTGTTTAAAATTGTTGATTTTAATTAATTTTTATCTTCTTGTGTGTTTTTAGTGTATTTGGTACTTTTTTGTTGTATTTATTTCCCTACATGTAGACCCATAAGAATTTTTACAAAATAATGGAGCTTTGTGATGAGGGATAAATGTCTCTTTATTTTTACCCCTTTTGTTTACCTTTTTAGCTCTTTGTTCCTATAGAATCCCTTGTAGTTCTTGTCACTATATGTTAATAAGTAGGGATATTTAATAAAATACAAAGAGAAGATAGAAACTTGAGGATGTATCAAAACCTATAATTATTTACTAATTATCCTTGTGACTGTGAAAAACAGGGGATGATTAAGTGGATGATGCTTGGGAGCAATAGAAGCATCGGTGGAATGAGGACAAGAACCGATTCATGAGTCATGTGCCACTTGTGATTGAAGTTCGGTCTAAAGTTGTTTTGTTTTTGGAACAATGTTAAATCTGTAAATCTATTGTTAAGAAGATTTTAAAGGTTATTGGTTGTAGGCCATAACAACCCAAAAAATCGTATACCATTTTGGTTTGCCTTTTGTAGAACTCAGCGACATATGATCTATATATATATATATGTATGCTAAGACTTGAGTTAGTAATCGGTAATATATCTGTAAACTATTGTTTTGATTAAAGAAAGACTGGAGTTTGAAATCTTGTTTTTCATAAGCATTGAGTGGAGTAAAGTAAGCTTTTGTTTCTTCACTGGAAATCGGAGAAGGCAGGGCCCACTTCCTCTATCACCCAGTGACTAGTTGTAGAATCTGTGTGTTGTGTGGTAGTGAGAATTTTCTTAGTTTTAAGTCTATTTTGATCTTTAATCATTGTGCTATTTAATACATTATTAATTACTATTTGATGTATTGGTGATTGATATGTTTATATTGTGCTACAAGTATATTTGATTTAGTAGTCCACTTTGCAATCATATTTAATCAATGTATTCACTATTCTGTATAAATTGGTTTAGCAGATTATTCTAGACAAGTGTTAATTGGAATGCTTATTAATACATGTATTTAGCACTTTTACATTCTATTATTCATCTGCTTCTAGTAGTCTAGTGTCAATAAGAATTATTATTTATGTTTTATTAGTTAGTGTTAATCTACTTTTGTTGTAAACTGTCCAGCTCGGGTTCCTATCACATAGGTGACAGGAGGTCTGGAAACTAGATTTTTGAACAAATGCAATTTGCATGTGGGTGATCCCACAATACTGGTTTACAATTTTTGGCCAAACTAGACACTGGATTGATTTTTTCTAACTAAATCTTCACTTTCGGGCACTTATAGCAGTTAAACCGTGAGGAATTTGAAGATGATGCAAACTAGTGATTTGTGAGATTGAGTGTAGATTCTAAATATATTGTTTTTCAAAAAAGTTGGAATTATATTGCACTTCTTTTTCCATCTCCTTTGAAAACTAGTTTTTTTCAATAAACACCATTTTTAAGGAGTGACACTCACCATATACAACATAACTTTTTTTCCATGAAGGATAAAATTCTATTTTTTTTGAATTTAAATTTGTAACTATGATATCTAGTGCTTCCAATTGGTTTCACAGTGTTTTATTGAATATTTTTTCCTTAATCAAATTTCAAAGTCAAACCAATTACAATTTAGACATAGGCAGACTGTATACAACATAACTTATTTGTATGTATCGAAATTCAATTTTTTTTGTTGGATCAAGGACTTCAATATCTAGTGCAATCATATTTTTTCCTAAAAAAAAAATACATAATAAAACCAAAACATATTAAAATTATATTTGTTGCATACCTTGTTTTGAGGACTACCATCATCCAATTGGGTCTGAATAGTATCCTCCATTTTCATCCTCAACTCAAGCTTCGAAGGGAAATTTTTTGGAGCTTTTTGGTGCTAGAGGGGGAGAAAGGGGGAAATGGGGGGTTTGAGCAAACCCTGGTTCGAACGAACCCCTCTTGGAGGTTCACTTGAACTAGGGTTCAAGTGAACCCCTTTTCCACAACCCTTTCCTTTGCTTTTTCCCTAGGAAATGTGGGACCCATCATTTAATGGGTTCGGTCGAAGGGGGGTTTGCATTCCCTCGAACTTGATGTTTGTTCGAACCCCCAAAAACCAATTTTTTTTGCATGGGGGAATTTTTTGCAACTTTTCCTTCCTCGCTAGAATTGTAAACTAGTTTTGTGGGTTTACCCATGTAGCTGCATCCATCCCCACTTGGCTTTCTAGGTTCAACCCTTAGCCAAACAACTCCAATATTTTTCACAAGCCTACGCTCCTGGATTGACATTGAGGAGTAAACTGAGGAACTTGCAAAATTATGAAAGGTTGATCTCAACCCATTCAAAATAGAGTTACAAGGATAGTTATGCTCAAAGTATCAACCACAGTTTAATCCAATCACTTTACATTAGATACAAATGACAACATGTAGGTTGGATGATATCACATATCAAAATACAACACATCACATTGGCATATTGGTGAATGAGTTACTTCATTTTATTTTAATGTTCCTCTTCTTGTATTGTTTCCATTTTTTCTATGCATTTTCAATTCCAATACTTCTATACTTTTTTTATTTCTCCTTTTCCTTGATTTCATTCCCTAACTTGTTAATTATAATGTAAATTAAACATAGTTAAATTTTATATAACAAAAGGATAAACACTTTTGATGCTTTTTTCATATTATTCATTTGATTATTTAATGATATGATAATGTGTAAGTGCTTTAGGATGACACTTTTAAATAAATAACCCTAGTTGTATAATTTTTATTTTTTAAAAGCGATGTGAATGGGTATCTATCTCAAATACTAGGAATGTTAACCATTATATGATAAATCAAAATTTGAGAGTTGGGGATGTGATTGCACTAATAATGTTGTATAGTTTGGAAAGATCAATATTGCAATCTTGTACAAGATGATTAAACTACTTGGAGTTGGGTAAGAAAGGTTTTGAATAGAGCAACACAACATGTTTGAGTTATCGAATGGGTCTTGAGTTAGCGAATGCTCCAAAATAGTCAAATTAAGTGTTAGGCTATACAATTTTCTACTCTAAATTTTTCCCCATTTGGTGTTTGTGAAAAACTATATGTGTATACATGCCAAATGATGAATACATAGAAGAATAAGCCTTGATAAAAATAATATTAATTTTAGATCAAGTATTTTGAACTACTAAAGAAAGTGTGTCATTTGAAAGGTTATTGCCAAAACTAAAAATGGGATTATTAGATAATAAACCCCTTGAATTATGTGTACTATGAATAAGTGCACATAACTCAAGGAGAGGAAAATTCAAGTAGCTAGATCAAACTAGGAGATGTAAATTTGAAATTATAATTTTCAAAAATTGTATAAAAAATGATCATAAGTATGGAATGTAAGACTAAACTATATAGAATGTATGCCTAAATTGTATTCACATATTTAACTGACTAATATGTTGGAAAGTGTGATGACAAAATGCCTCCATTATTTTTATCCTAGGAAGAGAAAATATGAGCATGTAAAACACATAGAAACCAACAAAAATATCAAGTGAAATCATGTAACATAGAAAATCATAGCATGCTATAATGAAAATCATGTGAAATACTCCATAATGTTGGTTACGTATCAATATTAGAAAGGCCTAAAAAATTTAGTGGAATAAGAAATATATGCCCCCATTGGAGTATCTCCTAAGATGCTATGGGTGCACATGTTATGATGGTGGTGGATCATGATCATAAATTTTCTTTATTAATAAAATTTATGTATAAAGATGGAGCCTTTGATGTTGTTTCTTGCATTGCATGCACAAGTATTTTGAAGATGTTTCTATGGATGTTTCACTACCATTACATTGATTATGTTCATGAGAATGCCTATCTAAAATTTGATAGTTTGAAACTCTTGTCTCATATCATTTTTTTGCATAGCTTTATTTATAAAGTAATTTTAATTGGAGCACATAGGTAAACCATCATACCATCACATATTATGTCATTAATGATCATTTTTTTATATTTATATTTTCTCATATTGTTTTATATCTTCATGTGATATTGTCATGTAATGAGCTAGATTATTCCTTGGAATTGTGATGTTCTTCATGACTAGGATTAGAAGGATCCTTCTTATCATATTGATGCATTGTAAGTCAATTTACTTTGCCTTCAATGTTCTCAACTTTTAGGTCATATGTTTATCAATAAGATCTTGAATATTGTGCATTAGTGCAATACACCTACCCATAGTGTGTCAAAGAGTCCTATGGTAATCACAAAATTATGTAGCATTAAAATTAAATGAGACATATTTAAAGACATATCAGTTGGTTTAATGGGAGGTAGAGTGAGGATTTTCTTTTTGTAAATTTTGTTTCAACACTATATGGAGGATGCACCAAATTAGTGAAGTCTCTATATGCCTTTGGTTTTTATTACATCTCTTTCTCATGAGATGTAGTGTATATAATTTAACATAATATGTAATCTCATGTGGGATAGGGTGATAAGTATAACAAATGAAATGATAATCATGCTTAGTATGGTCTCAAAAATATGGTGTCTAATGTTCATTAGGAAATTCGCTATGAGAATATTAAGATACTATATATATCAACACCCATAAAGACTTCTAATAAATGACAGAGGTTAGAAAAAAGTAACTTTCTCCTCCCTGCCTTCCTCTCCCTCTCCTCTTCCTCCTCCTCCTCATCCATTATTTAAAGTGGCGTCGATTAGCTAACCACAACTTTTTTCTATGAAGGATAAAATTCTATTTTTTTGAATTTAGATTCATAACCATGATATCTAGTGCATGGAATTGGTTTCATGGCGACATTTGATTTTTTTCTTAATTAGGTTTCTCAAACCTTTTACAATTTTAGACATGATTCACTAATAAATCATAACAATATGTATCGAAATTCAATTTTTTTTGGGTTAGATCAAGGACATCAATATCTAGTGCACTGATATTTTTCAATTTTTTTTTGATAATTTGCTATTTTTCCACATGTGTTGAACATAGAGTTTGATTTTCCGTGAAAAACCTATGTTTAATCAAACTAAAAAATAAAATACATAATAAAACCAAAACATATTAAAATTATATTCGATGGATAACTCATTCTGAGGACTACCATCATCCAGTTGGGTCTGTGAAGACTCCTCCATTTTCATCCTCAACTCGAGCTTTGAAGGGAAAATTTTTGTAGAAATTTGGTGCAAGAGGGGGAGAAGGGGGAAAAAGGGGGGTTCACTCGAACCCCTCTTTAAGTGAACCCCCTTGAAATTTCAAATGAATGGAGGTTTGCTCAAGGGGGTTCAAAGAAAACCCCCGCACACAAAATTTCTCTTTGTTTTTATTAGGAAACATGAAAAATGAGAGACCCAACATTTAATAGGGTTTGCTCGAAGGGGGTTCTAGCGAACCCTTATTGGGTTCGTTTGGACCCTAAGTTCGTTTGAACCCCCCAAAACCCAAAATTTTCTCCATGGGGGTGTTTTTTGCAATTTTGCTTCCTCAACGGAATTGTAAACTAGTTTTGTGGGATCACCCACCTCCTAATAATATAAAGAGAAAAATATATAACATGCAATTTTGCATCTTAAATTCCCCTAAATATATCAAGAAAAATTTGTTCATAACATTCACATTTACAACAATCATACTATCATAAGACATAAAAACACATACCATTTGATTTTGTTTGTTTATTTGAATTTGTGATTCAAGCTTTGATTATGGTTTTGGTGACTATATGGCTTAGGATTTCATCTCCAAATATGAGATTCTATCATTATCTTATATGGTTTTGGATTAAGCCCTATTTTTTTACTCCCTTTTGAACAAAATCTAGATTAATAAACACAAATTTTAGAAAATAGAAAATGACCCACATTGATTAACCTCGCAACACTTTATTTTTAAAATGGAAAAGGACAACTCTCTTTAGGGCAATTACTTTATCTTACTTTTTTGTATGAGTATTTAAATTAATAGTTGCTATCATTTACAAGAGTACACAATGTGAGCTATGGAATAGTCCAAACTTGCAAAGGTATTTATTCAACATGTTTTACCTTATTTGATTGGAATCTAGTCTCACCCTTTTGTATTTGATCTTTCCCATCATTTTCTTAGTGGTAGAGTCAAATTCTTCATTGTTCTATAGATAATTTTTTATATTGTTTTGTCAAATCAGAGATTAAATATGTATTCTCTATGTTATTTTAAAATTAATATTAATTTGTAATGTATGTGTTGTATGTTGGAGTTATTTCTTATGACTAATTTTTAAACAAGTTGTTGAAACCTTCAAAAAAATATTTTTGTTGTTTCATCCCTTGTCATGTAGGTTCTTCATATGAATTTTATGAAGAATTATATCTAGCTTTTCATGGTTGAAGCTTTGGATATACTATTTCATCTGTTGCTAGGCATGTATGAGTATGTGGGTTTTATGAATAAATACATCTAGCTTTAAAGCTTTGTAAATACTTTTCATCCCTTGTCGTGTAGGTTTTAGTATAAGGGTTTTATGAAAAAGTGTATCTAGCTTTATAAATAGAAGGTTCATAATTAAAACTCTACATTTATTGAACATCTTGAAGTTCCTTATAGTTTTAGCCTCCTCAATTTCCCTCTTAAAATTAATAAAGTTGACTTGATAAATTGTTAAGGCTTTTCCTAGTGTCCTAAGAATAGGAAAGTTCTAGTGGATAAATTTTATCAATTTAACATTTTAGTTAATTTATAAAAAAAAACATTTAGCATTTAAAAAATAATATTCCTCTACATTTCTTTAGAACAATACTTTTTCAAACCCAACAACTTTATGTTTATAACATATAGATTCTTACAATATTTGATTGATTTTTAATATTATGATCAAATCTGACAAACCAATAAAGAATTCTACACAAATGTGTTTTGCACAAATTTTCCTTACCCAAGAAAAGACAATCCTTTCGAAAAGTTCTACAACAACCACCAAATTAATCCTATCTCCTTCACTCTCCATCATCATTATTTCCAAAATCCTCAACATGTTCTTAGAAGCCCCAACATCATAATGAGTCAGTCACTCTTCAATAAAGTTAGTTGATACTTGTCTTCTTTATTGATTACACTATATACCTTTCAAAAAAGCAAATACACATTTATGATTTCAGCTCAATAACATTCAGTTTCAATACATACAAACAAGAAGAATTACAAAGAAGCTCATGCCAAGCTCGACTAACAAAAAGTTCAAGAGCATCTAAAAGAAATAAAGATAAATGATCGTTGAATTCAAAACAAAACTCAAAATTTGACAAAAGAATCCTTCAAAAACTGAAAAGAAAATATATACTTAAAAACATATTGAAAATATAATACATTCATCATTTAATTGTAAAGTATATTCTATATATTTCCCATTTACATTTCTAATTTGAAAATAAAAAATAGACTTCCACCTTCATTTATTATATAATTTCTACAAATAAAACCCCACATAAAACTAAACATCAACTTTTCTACCATCACAACCATTGCAACCCAAACTGAGTTAATTCTTCCGTGCCAGCCAAAACTCTGTAATTCCCTCATTTATATTATCTTCACAGAATGCTGAAGATCTTCCAATCAGACAGAGAAATCTCCAGTGAAAAAAAAGCAGCAAAGTCAAGATCTTTCAACACAAAATGTTGGTGAAGAAAATGTCTCTGATTGGGAGGCCAGTTGTACAGAAATGTGGTTCTAGAATCTCACTTTTACCAGCTTAACAAAACCAAAAAATATAAATTAAACATTAGAGTTGAAGAGACTTACAAGAATCTAAGAGATTAGAGATAATAATGGAGAAATGGAGGACCCATTGAATACTTTATGCTCAGTTGATGACTGTAACTTTCCCTCATAAGTACAGATAGTTTATAATTGAGTGAAAAACATTCCAGTAGAACAGTACATGTTGAAAATGGAGATTGAGCACTGAATATCTAGGAAAAGAAAAAGTAGATCAACAACTAAATATTTAGTAAAAGATCTTGTTGATTGGTGCATAAAATATTGTTATCTTTAGCTCTTTCTACTTCAACTTTAGCTGATTTTACAGCATACCAACTGTTGAAGCTTTTTATATGGGTACGGTTATGAAAAATCAAGTCATATATATTTTTTTTAAGTGGAAAATGCATCTCTGAATTCATTGAATTGGGAGATCTGATTGAGTTCATTGAATTTGGAACATCAAGTCATATTTTTCTACAGCTAAAGGATAATTGCAATTATGTATCTACATACATTTCTATAGTCAAATTAAGCTTGCATTTAAAATTATATATATGTTTTTGAATTGTGGATGTTTTTTTTTATGTGTGTGAAAAGAAAGATGTTGAACAATCAATTCAATCATGTCATGTGGAAGTATAAGCTCTCTTCTAAGAAAATTTAGATAATAAGGAAATATTGAAATAGATGTATGTATTAAGAAAAATAATTATTACGATTTACAAATTTTTTAATAATTTTTTTTCATAATTATGAATGTAAAATAATGCAAATTTTAAGTCTGTCAATATCAACTATATAATTGTAGACTAATGTATGAATGTATTATTTATATGTAGTACAACAAAGTCTTTCATTTAAGACAAACCCAACAAAGTAATACACAATGATGGTGTTGAAAAACAAACTAATGAAGAAAATTACTCTAATTTTGATTTTGAATATGTTGACTATGAAGGGAGAGAGAAAAAATGAAGATTAGTTGGATGACCCAAACTTTGAGATGCCTCTCGAAAGTGATGGAGCATGATTAATAAGTAATTTAATCTAGTCTATTTTTCTCACGTATTTTTTTTTCAAGTTTGTATTCAAATTGTTTTTAGAATATATTTTCTTCTATTTTTTTTATGATATTTTTTTGATGATTTGGCAGCTATCTATATTAATATAAATAAAGATAAGGATACATATTCACAAAAAAAGGTGGGTGGTAAGAAGGCACACCACGAGAGTCACATGGGCAAAGCCCAGAAAATTAAAAAACCAGAATCACTTGGGCCTAGCCCAGAAGTCCATAAACATTACAATTATCAAATAAAATGACCATCAAGCGGCCAGAGTAGTGCCACCAGAGCCAGTACAATTATAAAATAAAATGGCCATCAAGCGGCCAGAGTAGTGCCACTAGAGCTAGGAGGGTCTCTGTCATCCATGTGTTTCCCCCATACATTAGTGGTGTCTGGAGTGACGTCAGGAGGAGGACCCCAACCATCGTCAACATCTTTTTCTTTCTCATTATCTTTATCCTCGCACCGGGGCGAGATTGCAAGCACTAGATGCAAATTTTTTTTGCCAAAATATGGCCAACTAGAGCCAATAGCAAGAGTGTCATCAGAGGGCCACCCGAAACGGCTACCGCTGCTCCCCACAACTCCTCCAAAGGGCCACCCTTGGCCAACCCGCGGAGGAGGAGAACGAGTCCGTGAAGGAGGGCGGGAACCACACCGAAGAGGAAGCTGAGAGCGGGGGCGAGTAGAGCCACTCCACTACCGACCCCAAGAGAGCGACCAGTCGTGTGAGGAAGTGGGCGAAGCAAACACCTAAGCAATAGTATATGGGGCATTGCCCCAATGATCCAAAAGCACTTGAAGGTGAGCCACCTCAAGTGCAACCTTGTTGGCCTGAACCTAAATTTGTAAGAGCACATTAGAGCAAATAATAGCTTTAGAATACAAAGAAACATTTTTATCCATTT
>VDFB02160092.1:0-19063 GCA_007258455.2 Sequoia sempervirens
TTAATACATGAAATATTATAATATTGAAAGCAATCCACCATAGCTAAAGCATCATAATAGTTAGATCTATAGTTCATAGCAACATTACCATTTGAATTCAAAATATCTTAATATCATTAATAATTATTCTAAGACATTTTCTTAGTATCCAAGTAATCTTGAGGTCCTCCATGTTCTTTGCTACTTGTGGATGTTCAAATAAAAAAAGTATTAAACAAAGGATATTCAACTATGATTTCATAGAACTCAAATAATCCATTTAGATATTGTGATTCAACTTGCTATGATGCAGTAATATTGATGTTATGCTGCCAACATTTGATGTCTTAATCTTATCTATTGGTGTAGGGGATGCCTATCAAAATATGCAAAAAATTCTAAATTTAATTGAGAATTATTGACATTTTTGCAAGTCCTAGTAATTTGCTGAGGGACTCAAATCACAAGATGTATAAAACAAAAAATGAATATATATTATAAATAACAAATATAAAAATCAGGGTCAATGGATTCTATTAAGCTATTCATTTTGAATGACAAATCAGGGTCAATTTGTATATATATGAAAGGGAACTATGGTAGACAACAAGAATTTATTTCTTTTCATGCACTTTTGACTTGAAATTTTGATCTACATTTTATAATAAAGGTTGATCCTCTATAATAGCTACCATATATGATATTTATCCTTGCATTATACACAAACTCTACTTAGAAGAAAATGAGATACTTTTCTTCGCATGCCTTCACATTTTACAAGAAAAGGATACATGAATTGAAGAATTTAATGTTTAGGTAGACTAAAAATTACAAATTTCTTTAATTAGTTGTGTCCACTTTTCTCCCTAACGTGTAATCAGTTATAGATCCCAAAAAGTTAAGAGTCAATTTTATCATGATCAAGGCATTTCCAACTTCTAAGAAGGAGATGGAGATATGGATGATGATTAGGTGTTCAATGAGATATTTGAAAATCAAGGGCTGGATGGCTTCATCCCCACATCGTGGCCATCGATGGGGTTTTGAATTAGGGTGGATACAATCATTTTGTGAGGCTGAAATATGCATCCTACTTGAAAGTGACATAGACATATAAATATTTCAATTTATATCCTCTATGTGATTGGGTAGGACTACTTTGTTTTTATAGGTTCACACTTGTCTTTCAATCTCTGGAAGGTATTACTCAATTGGCTAGTAGTAGTGGAGTGAAAAGAGAGGGAACGAGTGAAAATGAGTAGGGAAAGGATGAAGTGGAAACAAGAGTGTGGATTTCCACAAAAAATCCTTTTTACTCTAATACAACAACCCACATTCTTAATTTCTCATTCACATTTTGTAGTTGTTTATTTTGTTCTATTTGAACATTGGGTATCTCCAAATCTTCATTTGTAATGCAAGCCAATGAAATTATAGAGATAATTTTTCATTGGAAACCCTTTTCTTAACTACATAAACTAACTTTAACCAATACATAGACTAAATACATCTTAGCCTAGTATAAATTTCCTTTGTTTGATTTTCCCAATAAAGAGTATTCTACATTTTCAATAAGATGTATTATTAGGACTGATATTTGCAATTGTAGCTATGTAAGTTTACGTTAGAAATTTAAGATTTTTCTCAAGTCTAATAGTGGAATTTTTTTTTGAACTCCTTCATAGTTTGAATTGAATATTATGCACTACCTTTAAACTCAAACATTGACACCTTTGATAAATAATACTTGCGAGGGTTTATATCAAAACAACTAACAGGTGTCTAGTTAAACTCTATAAAAGTAAGTTTGAAAAGAGTTTTAAATATACCTCATTGGTTGAGTGATTATAGTTCTACCATAAATGTAACAATGATTCATTTCCATGGGTTAGATCTATTTCTTGTTGTAAAGACCATTTTTAAAATGTCCAATCTACTTACATCCATTTTATAGTGAAGCTATGAAGAAAAATATTTATAATTTTTTTTAGGATTTTCCCCTACTTCAAGGGAGTTAAAGAAAGCTTTCCTTATTTTAAAAGTCTCTAAACTAAGTTTTCTTTATGGATACAATAACCTTTATAAGTCTTTTCATTTTATTTAATGAGGAAATGATATGGCACAATATGGGTACAATAAAAAGCCCCAATTTGCAACAAAATATGTCTTCTAATGGGCATTTAACTGGATTTTCTGTATTCGATGATAATGGACATTATGAACATCAAATTTGAACTCTGAATATGAAACCATTTTTACTGTTCCTTTCATATATGAATAATGACTTGCATTTTCTTTTCTTTTTTTGTTTTCTTCCCACTTACAAGATGAGGAACAACTATCCATATCCTCAACCCATTGTTTCTTAATGGAGGATTCAAGCCGACCTCCATTCACTGTTCAGTTCTTGAACCAACTCTGATGGTACCTTCCATGTTCCACCACTCTTTCCTTGTTCACTATGCAATCCAATTCTCTCATTATATCTGGAAATAACCTTGCATCCAACTCACAGTTGGGTGATCCCACAATAGTGGTTTACACTTTTGGCCTAGCTTGGACATTGATATTTTTTTAACACAATCTCCACATTGAGACCTATAGCGATTAAACCGTAAGGAATTTGAGATGATGTAAACTAAAGTCTTGTCACATTTTGTCTGTAGATTCTAAAAATATTTTTTTTTTTTGGAATCATATTGCACTTCTTTTCCATCCCCACAAAAAATTGGTTTTTCAAAAACAACATTTTTAAAAAGTGGCCTTCTTGTATAATGCATAACTTTTTCCATGAAGGATAAAATTCCAATTCTTTCAAATTTATATTTATAACTCTGATATCTAGTGCTTCCACTTGGTTAGATAGTTTTTTATTGAATATTTTTTCTTTAATCAATTTTGAAGTCAATCAAATGACAATTCAGACATAGCTATTTATAAACATAATTTTTACTATATGTATCAAAATTCTTCTCTTTTTTTGTTGGATCAAGGACTTCAATATCTGGTGCACTCATATTTTTAAATTTTTGTTTTTGTGAAAAACCTATATTTAATAAAACTTAAAAATAGATAGATAATAAAACCAAAACATACTAAAATTATATTCATTGGATAGCTCGTTCTGAGGCTACTCGATTCCAAGTTTGGTTTCTAAATATTCCCCCATTTTCATCCCCAACCGAGCTTGAAAGCGTAAAATTTTAGGTTTTTTGTGTGAACAAATTAAAAAATTAGGGAAAAAGGGGGTTCGCTAGAACCAGGGGGGTTCTAGCGAACCAGGGTTCATTCGAACCCCCACTAATATGCATTTTTCCTTTGTTTTTTGGGTGGGAAATGTGGGCCCAATAGTTAATGGGTTCGCTCGAACCCTAGTTCGGTCGAACCCCTTTATGGTTCGGTCGAACATGTAGGTTCATGCGAACCCCTAAAACCAATTTTTTTGCCATGGGGTCATTTTTTCTCAATTTTCCTTCCTCCATCAAAGTGTAAACCACTATTATGGCTTCACCGGTTGGGTTGATTTCCTCACACAACACTCATATGAGTACTCTCAAGGCAAGACTGTGATGCTATCATCTATATGCCACTATTACTTGGATGCCTCTTGTAGGTTGTAGTGGCTGTTCCTTCATTTTTGTCTTTTGAAGCACTCTTTGTTCAGGTTGTAAAGGAATTAGAGATCTATTGAATTCCATTATCATTGCCTTCCTTTGAATTATTCATCATGACAACATGAAGCTTCTTTGGAGGTCACTTCCACCCCAAAGTTTTGATTGCTCTCAACAAGTGCATGGAACTAATCTCTCCTTTGTGATTAACTTTTCTCACACTATCAAGTGATTTTCCATAAATAAGATAAACACCCAAAGCTGAAACATAAGCCGTTATCCTAGGGTGTATGTTTGGTCTATGGAAAAATAATGTGATTATTTGTTCTTACCACATAGAATTGTCCTTGTTCATTCGTTTATGCTATCTTGTAGCACCAATGACCTTACCTGTGCTTCTTTCATTGTTTATCACTATACTATGTATGAATCTTTTTTCATGCCTTAAGGTCATGGTGATCAGTACATTATCATGAGGTATGTGTGTTGATCATTTCAAACCCAAGTATGCACTGTAGGGGTATTGCATTCAGACCAAAGAACATTTGCTGCCCCATATCATATATCATTATTGTTGTCCTATTGCATGAGATGTAGCGTGCATTTCTAATTTTTTTTCACATGCACTTGTACCATTGTGATGTTTGATGTCCTGTTGACATGCTTGGAATGCTTTCAATCCTATCATGTTCTCAATCTCAAGGACAACATAAAAATTTCATTCATCTAAAGTTCATGAGGGAAGCAAGATTAGATGGCCATGTTTATTTGCCATGAGGACAGTTATGCTTTGTTTTGAACACCTTCCCATGTTTGTCAACCTTGTAGGCTCTTGCAAAGGTGTTGTCCTTAATATATTTGTATCATGACCTTGATTCAACCATTACTCTTCTTCTGTCATGTGTGATGAATACACATAGTCTCCTCATTCTAACTTTATTGGAAAACCACCTGTCACATATGTGGGTGACCTAATAACTCACCTTCCTATGTGATGTGTGACTGCCCCATAGGGTTATGGTGAGGGGGCTTGAAAACAACTTGAGATGCTTTATCATTGTTTAGAAGATGCATAATTGAACTTGATGCATCTATGAAGACACTTGAAGCATTTCCAAAATCACTTCTTTTTACAAAATGGATCAAGGGTCCACTTAAGAAGATTGAAAAACATATCAACACAGTATGTTGCATCTTTTGAATTTGATAATGAAAGTTGATCAACTGGTGTGATTCCATATTGATTTAATGCATTGATAATAGATAAATATTTGATCAAGTTGCTCAATTTCCTTTTCTTTCAAAACATGCTGAGCTTTACCCTTGTGGGAGCCACATTTACCCCACATGCTGAATTTGATCTGAATCAAAACAGTAACCAGACTTGTCCTAAATCTACACATGAAGCAAACAGTTAGAAAATAAATCCATATGTTGGATGTGTTTGATGAATTCATTGTTTTCTGAGACATCCCAGGTTTGCATGCTTGTTTAATGAACTTATGGACCAGTTTATACATGCATAGGTAGGTGTGTATGTAAGGATTGAATCTTTCATTACTTAGAGCTTCGCTCTAGTATCATGCTTTCTTCATATGTAGGGTGAGGAGCACTACAGAGCTGGGAGGGACACAAGCGGTTCAGGGCAGTAGCAGAGAGTAGTCAGGCAATCTACAACCAGTCATTCTCAGGCAATGACTAGTTTCAATCTTATATGCACATTTTCCTTTCTTCTACTTATTCATGCATGAATTGCTCCATATGTTCATTGAATAAGAGAGTTAGTCCCTTGGCTTGTAAGGGACATGTATATTTCAAGATTATCAATAAAAGACTACATTTGTATATCTATGATTCTCTTTCTCATTTGCTACAATGCAACATTGAAATGACAAAATGTAACCTACTTTGTTTGACAATAATTCCTTCATGCATATTGAAACTAGCAGTTTTATGGTTTATCTTTAAATGTTTAAACAACAAGAAAATAATTAGACACTAAGTTACCTCATTTTAGTTGAAAGCTAAAAAAAAGGTAACAACAATAAAAAACTTTGTAAACTTCAAAAGAGTCACAAACAAAGCTCAATCCCTATCTCCTAAAAGGTATGCCTATCTCTTCCAAGTAGAGTTTAACCATGAAGAACAATGCCAAATCATCATCTTCATCCATTTGGGCATCCCGAACTGAAGTAGTAACTCAACCTTTATTCCATAAATATCTTCAAGGCTTTATCCTCAAAGTAGGTGCCCAAGAGTGGGCCCACTTAACTCAGCCTCCTGAAATATCTTAACATGCAAAGGAGTTAATTCCAAGAAGACAACTTGGGTGCCCAAAGTGGGTCCAAGTCATTTTCTATTAACTAAAACATCTCTCTCCACTAGGCTTGGAATTTGACAAAAAATAATAATTATGGTTTGTTTATTTAAATTCTTGTCACTTTACGTTTTATGAAAAAAATTAAGTGTAAAAAAAATTTAAATATCAATTTCAAACCTATTTAGAAATAATTATATAAAACTAAAAATAGTTTAATACTTATTCAACTCATCATCTAAAATTTTAACATCTAACCAATAAAACAAAAATGTTGTATTATCTTGAAAAAAATCAAAAGGTTGTGAATCACCTATAAAAGAAATGCTATAAAATAAATGTTGTTGAATTTTTTTGATAGTTTAATCCTTAAATTCATCTATCTAAAAACATAAATTATTTATAAAAACCAAATAAAATTTAACATGCTCACCAATAAAATACAAATGTTGTATTATCTTGAAAAAAATCAAAGCTCGAGTCACTAATCACTATAAACAAAATGTTGTAAAATAAATACTCTTGGAAAAAAGTGAAAATTTGTGTTATGTTATTCATATATATATATATATATATAAATGTAAAATTAGAAAATATTAATAATTAGAAATAAATGTAAAAATCTTAAATTTACTATTACAATTCTAAATTCATATAGAAAATAAATCTTGTTAAAATATTTAAAAAGTTAAAATTATATTCTATTTTGAAAATATTTTGTATTAATATATATTTTTATAATAAATATTATAAATCATATATATTAATATAAAGTAATGATAACTATTAGTAAAAATGTTAAAATCTTAAATTTGTTGTTAAAAATATTTAAAAAATTAGAAAGAACTATATTTTATCTTGAAAAGATTATATTTTAACAGATTTTGAATTAATAAGTATATTTATAATTGATCTAAACTAAACTGAACTAAACTTCATGCATGTAAACATCAAACCCTAACTCCTAAGATCTTTTACTCCAAACAATTAACTTAACTCAAGGTGAGTTCCACCTTCCATGTGGGTGCCCCATGTGCTCCTATTATTTAGGAACTCATCTTGGACGCCCCCATATGCTCATATTATTTAGAATTAACTACAAATGTCAATTAACATGATTATTTCATCCAAAAATAATCTCTCTCTAATCCTAGTGTTTGTCAACACTTTCCAAGGACTTAGGAGATACTGAAATAAATAATGTTTAGGATTGCATTTAAATGGCATCCTATTTCCAACAATTGTTAAGTTATTTTATTAAATATTACTTTTTTAATTTTAAAATGATAAACTAGATAAATATTAGTTTCTAAAAATAATCAAATATTACTTTTCTAATTTTAAAATGATAAACTAGATAGATATTAGTTTCTAAAAATAAAATAATGCTTTTATATGAAATGATTTGCATGCCAAAAAGAAACAATAAAATAGAAAGGTTGTTTTTATATTTAAATATTATTTTTTTAATTTATTCTAAAACTACAATTAGTAATTATTAATTTTTTGTTAAAATTTTAAAATGATAAATTAGATAAATATTAGTTTCTAAAATAGAAAGGTTGCTTTTATATGAAATGATTTGGATGAAAAAGAAAAAAGAAAAAAGAAAAAGAGCTTTTATATTTAAATATTACTTTTTAAATTTATTTTAAAACTACAATTAGTAATTGTTAAATTATTTTAAAATAAATATACAATTTTAGTTAATTCATTTGTATTAGATAATCACTATAATTTATAAATTATTTAACAAGTCGATAATTAATATTTTATGAATTTTAAAAATTATAACTTAAATTAATTTTAGAATGAAATATAAGTTTTAGAATATTGTGTTGATTTGATTATTTATTTACTATATGATTAATTATTCATATTTTAATCACAAAAAGATTTTATTGTTCAATTAGAATTTAATTATGGTAAGCATTAGGATTCAATTATGGTTAGGGTTCAATTAAGGTTAGGGTTCAAATAGGGTTAGGATTCGGGTTTAAATAGGCTTAGAGTTAGAGTAACAATTAGGACTAGGATTAGTCTTAGGTTTATAGGTGCCTTGATAATGATAATTCTTGACGTATTTTATGTATATTAATATTTAATATATGCATGCTAGTTTGAATAGTTTAATTTTATAATTGCTTTTCATAAATCTAAGATAAAAAAAATATGATATTTTAGACTGTACCTTAATCAAACATATTTACCACATCAAATTTAATAATACTAATTTGAAACTTTAAAATTCAATAATATACTTACCACTCCAGCTATTATTAAAAAACTTTAAGAGACCTAATTAAAACGTTGGATTAGTTGATCTTGTGGGATGGATACGATTAAGATACATACGCGAATTAGTTTATATCTTATTTATTTTAATTTATATTTTCTCCACGTCGGCTGCTTTTAACCCAATGCAGTGATTAAGAAAAGTAGTCCATGTCAAATGCCTATAGAATGGGTCAGGATGAAATAAAAGTATACTTAATCCAGGTTTCGGAGAATACAAACCATTAGAAATGGAGAGAGAATCGGTTGCAGAAGTTGAAGTTGAAGGAGATGGAGAGCAGCGTGATATATCTAAGCTTCCTCTGGATATGAAAAAACTGATATTTGCAAAGCTTTCAATTCAATCAATCTCAAGCTCTCGCACAATCTGTAAGGAATGGAATTCTATATTGTCCTCGCAAAGCTTTCTGTCTTCATTGCCCGCCGAAAATCCATGGCTTCTTATCTACAGTCAAGACAAGGATGAAAATTGGCAATGCATGGCGTATTGCTTTTCCACCCAAAAATGAAGGACAATATCTCTCTTTTCTCCCAAATCCTCTTGAGGGATGCGATATCAGACGTTTATCAACAACAGCGCAGGGGTTACTGCTCTTTCGAGATATGACACACTTTCGAAAAACCACCAAGGAACAATTATATGTTTGCAATCCCCTTATGAGATCATATGCAGAGATAGAAATCGATGTGACTCACAAATTTATCCATCTTGTAAAGGGAACAAACGAAGAGCCCTATTTGGTAGTGTGCTTTGGAAATATTTCCTTCCCAATCTACCACTATTTTCAAGATTCATGGAGGATTAAGTTTGAATTTGTAGAGGAAACTGGTTATATTATTTTAGGGTATGAAGTGGTTGAGTGCAATGGCCTTCTTTTTTGGAAGGGAAAGTTGCGGAGGAATCTCATTTGTGATTCCATTATCGTTGGTTACAATATCCAAGACTGTTTCATTAACCCTGTTACAATAGCTCTGTTACCCCTATTTCTTGTTATATCTATGGTTGCATACGGTTCGTCCGTTCTAGTGGTGGAGGCTTTTTGTGACCGGTCACAGCCGTCCCGGGTGGGTATTATTAGCCGGGAGTTGTTTTAGGACGAGGAAGATAAGTTGCTTTGGAAGTGGAAAGAAATTGCAAGAATGCCTCCAAACAATCTTCCCGAATTTCCCGATAGATGTTGGTGGTGGCATGAGGAGTGTGTTTGTGTGGGAGATTACCTGTGCTTCAGACGTGAAAGTGTAGATGTGTTCGCATATAATTTGAAGGAAGGATTTTGGCAATGCCTGCCTTCCTGTAAAAAATACCCTATACAGAAGATGATGTCATTCAAACCGAAGCTAAATCTTTATCAATTCTTAAGAAAATTGGTCATGTAATGGGGTATTATTAGGGATGAGAGTTGAAGTACAAGGTACCTTCATTTATAAGATCTTTGCATTTTTTTACCATTTTCTAATTAGTCGATAGGCTACATATAGTGTGAGATTTGAGTCTGAATCAAGTCTCACGTCTTTAAATCATTCTTGAGTCATCAGAAAACAACTTTTATCTACTGTTAAATGGTAATTCAACTTGCTTCATCTACCATTAAATGGTAAAAGTTAAATAATTATTCATTTGTCAATTGACTGGAAAATTCTATTTTCATTTGGAGTGTCTTTTCCCAATTTGATGCTAACTTTCTTTTTTCACTTACACTGCTTTAAGTTTTAAATCTTAGTGCAAATATTTCAAAATTAGATACGTTGTAACAACTTTTGGATGAAAATATTTATTTCTATTTGCAATGTCTTTTGCCAACTTGATGACAACTTTCTTTTCCCACTTGCATTGATTTATGTTTTAAATCTTCATGCAAATATTTCAAAATAAAATAATATGTTTTAGTAGCTTTTCATGAGTTTTTTTTCATTATTTTTAGCAATAATTTAACATGTAGATAAATATGATTGGTAGTCTTAGAAGAGTTTGGTATAAATATAGTTGAATCGAAGAATAAATTTACTTGAGTTTGGTAATTACTCTACAAAAGAATTCTTGGGCACCACATAATTCATCTTGTACAATTTGGTATTTTCTTAAAAAAAAAAAAGTAGATCTAATTGCTAATATTATATTTTGTGTTGTACGAATCATTGTGGCTTTATATTAATTCTATATCTTCATTACAATAAATAATAATGAAATATGGTACAAATTGTATGATAAGTAGCACACTATGGAGAGCCCAACATATTGAAGAAAACGAATATGAACAATATATTTACTACTATATTTTGTTTATTATGAAAATTATGATTATTATTAAATAGTTGAGTTACATTGCAGTAACATTTTCTTAATAAAAATGCATCGCTCTGCTTAGTTTTATTCAATTTAAGCTTGAGAAAGCCCTTAAGAGAAGAATTGGAATTGCAGGGGTAAGAGTTTGAACCTTCGGACTTTAGCAGCTTGATAATTGATAACAGTTTCCTAAAAGAGAATTGATTTACAGCTCCTGCAATTTTATTAATTTAAAAAATCAAAGGTCCTACTCAAACAGATTCTGGTCATGTAGTTAAATTGGAGAGTTGGGAAAATCCTAAAATTTGATTCATTGCATTTGCTTGACTAAGCATTCCATTAAAGAGTCCCCTTCTAATTCTTCTATGTATACATATTTCTTCCCTACGTAGCACTTTTTCCAATCTTTGTTCTGTTTGTTTCTAATCCTCCTCTATGCACTTAATGTCTTCTTTTCGTGGCGGCTTACTACTCTTTCCCACTTAGAACTTCTCTTTTGTTTTTCTTTGCATATATTTTATTCATTTTTCAATTCCCCTAACATGTGTGACCCCTGGTCATTCATTTTTGTCTTCATTTATCTTCTAAATATTGTGGGTGGTCTTTTTCTTTATATTTAATTGAAACACCTTATTTTTTTCTTGTTTTTGGCACTAACTTGTTTTAAATTTCCAAAGCCTTCACTTTTCTTGGAACCTCCCTACTTCTAGTTACATACACTCCTCCTTTCACTCTTCTTTCCATGACCTCTTCACATTCTTGTCTTTTGTTGTTTCTTTTTAGCTCTGATAAATTGATGGTATTCTTAAATCCTTTCACTACTAGAATTTTTGAAATCAAATTTGATATTAAGCAAATAAAGGAAAATTATACTTTTTCAATTAAATAATATTTTAAATGCATTGTCTTTAATGATCTTGATTAGTATTCAATGAAACCAAATGCAAGTTGAATCCAATGAATTCCATAACACAAAACCAAATTTTGAAATATTTATTAAAACATGACATTTTGTCAAATGAAATGACAATAATGTCACTCTACTTAACCTCCTCTGATGATAGATTCAAATTTAACTTCCCTCTAAAAATGAAACAAACCAAAGTAACAAAAATCAAACTGATTATTTTTTGGGTGATGTAGATTACCTATTCGCTTGGATGCTCTTGAATCAAGAATATGCCCTCTTCTTAAGTTAATCCACACTGTTTATCCAGTCCTTCTTTACGAGTTAAGTTGAAACAAGGGAAAGGTGTAGAGATATATTTCTTAGGTAGAGGAAACTTAATAATATGTAATGCAACTCAACTGCTTAGTTTTCTCTTTTAGTTAATGGATATTTTGCATTTATACTTATCTTTTCTAGAAAAGCTATAGGAATATTTTCTTAGAGATAGTAAAATAATCAAATATATTTCTTAAACATCATCATTTCACTCTTCTCTTTATCTTTATTCTTCTTTATCACATAAAATCAAAATGATATTATATGGTAAGGAGCAATCTATATTTTTTGTTTACTTTTACTAGTCATCATTCAAAAATAAGAAAAAGAATATGATGCATACTACTCTAGTTTTCGTTTATTTTTTTCCTTTTTTAATTATTGTAACTTAATTAAATGCAAGGAATAATAATACCATGAAATTCAATACTTATTCTATGTACATGCATCATTCCACTTCTATGCAATCATTAGGAGGGTGAAGTTGACATAAGCCATAATAGTTCACAAACAAACTTCTTTCAAAATATGTCATGCCACATACCTTGGAGTCCTATAATGTAATTCCCATACATATTGTCAAAAATATTTCTAGTAGAAAAATAATATTAAAGGGAATACTAAGCAAGACACATAATCTATTTAATCCTTTACATCATGACAATGTACAATTTTTTTCTCCTTTCTTTTCTATGAAATGAATATTAAAATTTCTATTACATACATACATACATACATATATGTATTTTTTAGTAGATTACATGAATGTTTCTCTTTTAGCTTTATATCTTACATTTACAATTAAATTATTCATAGAATTTATAGGTAGTATCATCCCACAAAATCTCACAATTGTTAGCAAAAGTAATATCACCCAACAATATCTCACAACTAGTAACAAAGAGAAGATGGTTGTAGGATAAATTCTCCTACAAGACCAATGAAAGCTCACCTCCTAGACTTAGGATGGTAGGGTTGTCCAACCCAAAGATTAGGGAGGTGACTATTTTTACTAGACGGTTACAACAACACAAAAAAAATTGTCACACTTACAACACACCATGTAACACAACAAGGTTTTCTCTACACAAAACCCAATAACCAAAAGGAAAATACTTACACAAGGGTTATTAGAAGAAAATCATAGAGGGGAGTGAGGAACACACTTGTGAGAAGTATAAAATACTAGTTGTATCTCAATAACAATAAAACCTCCATAATTCCACCAATTCCAACATCATAAACCAACAACAAAATTATCACTTCCTTGACACAAAATTACACATACATATATCACCGAGTAAACACAAGGGTACTCTTATTGAGAAAAAATCCTTCTCACAATGTCTCAAACTCACTCAACCCAAATATATGAAGTTCTCTCCTCCCTATATGGGAGCCTTCTTAAACTGCCCCATCTTAGTAACTCACAATGGGATGAGTAAGAACATACATATAAAAATAAATCAATAAAAATAAATACAATACCTCATTAATTTGAATCAAAGACACATACATAGAAATTTTTTAAATGTGTTGGAGTAAACAAGACAAGAGGCACGTACCTTAATTAGCTTCACCACTTGAAGAAGGTTGGTGTAGCTCAATATACCATTCCCCTTGTGGATTTTCCTCTCAAAGAAATCTTCTCTCTCTTTAGTTTTTCACTCACAAACTAGAATTCTAAGACATGCACATCAACAATGAATAGCCAAAAAGTGCTATTCTATCCTAATTTGAGAACTATATATAATTTTCAAAATTCTCATCTCTCATTGTGAAGGTGTCACATGTGTGAGAAATTCCAATGAGACCACTTCTTTTCTCAAGATCAATACTTGTGTCACACTCACTTATGGTTCACTACCCAATTTCACCACATGGTCGAAACTCATCACCTTTGCAAATAGTGGTAGAAAACAAGTCAAGAATCAAATAAGAATAACTTTATGACTTTCAAATGACACATCAAATTAACATAAACTTGGAATAAACATTTAATCCACACTAGACACCTAATTTTACATCTCATCATTTATCTCACACAAACATCACATAATAAGGACTTTACAATATGTACATCATACTTCACAACTACAAATAAAAAATGCAAAACAAAATATCTTAGCCTCTTCAAATAGGCTATGTTAAATTGAGTGGATTAACACAATAAGTCACTTTTTCATCTCCCTAATTCCATTGACAAGAGGACATACACGCTCAAGTTCAAGCATTAGTCTAACATGATCATTTTATAGAAAAAGAAAAGAAACATCATGTACAAAATCGCATACATCATATCTAACTAACATATTGCAGAATAGTTTCATTTCTAATAAAATTAGCATTCAAAAATTAAAATATTAATAAGCTAGGTAATCTAGATTATATAACATACAAACACATCAACCTCTAATTCATAAAATTAAATCATGCATTGCTTTATTAAAAAATATCTAAAACTAACCATATAGACCATGCCATCAACCTATTATCAATATAACCATGTACAAACATAAATATGTGAAATACATAAATAGATACTCAAGACCAATATTCCATAAAAAAATAATAACATGACATGATTATCTTGACAAGATGACAAAATGGTCAATAAATAGATAGATAAATCGACCACTAGGTGGTGGGCCTTACACCCTCCCCCTTGGGGTTGGGCTTCATCTAGGAAGTACTAAAAAAAATGATGAAAAATTTTCCTCCTGTATGTAGTGGTCTCCCAAGAAGCATCAACCACATCATATCTATCTCATTGAACCCTTATTTTCTATAGTTCTCTTCCTCGAAGGGTCTATGTCTAATGAGCCAAAATGCAAATAGGCTTGAATGTCAATTGGGAATCCAACTCCACCTTTAGGGAATCCCAATAAAAAATGTGAGATGCATGCATTATGAACATATTTTTTTAATATGGAAACATGAAAAAAATTATAGATACATGACTTGATAAGTGGAAATATTAGATATTACACATTATTTTTGTTTTACTAAGTTACTTTTAGTTGTGATGTTAAAAATGAATTCTAATACTAGATGCCAATATTATGTTAGTTAACATTATGATGTTCAAAATTTTATATGTAATGAAATCTATTTTAATTTTGATGATTATATGATATCTAATCAATATTATGATTATATCATGAATTATAGTGACTAACTACTTGAATTATTTTTAAGTGAAATGGAGGACTATTATCTTTCCATGTACAAGGAGAGGGAAAGTATCACCCAGGAGAAGAGAATAAACTTCAAAAAATAGGTTATGCCATTTGATTTATCTGACACACGCATGTAGGTTTACCTTGATTGTCAAGTCAAATTGAGTGTTGTTGTTGTCATGAGGATAACACCCTTAGCTAAGTATAAAATTAGCTATCCTGTTAAATATGGTATTATCTTCAAGTTGTGGGTTGCCTATAGTGAATATGAACCTTTAGAGAGGGTTGGTTCCCTTGATGGACCTCTTATAAACTATTGTCTTGATTAGAAAAATGGATAGAAGAGAACTAAAACATAAATATTGTTGATCCTAGGAGGTGATGCACCAAATTCTAAGACTTATACCTATTGTTTCAACTCAAATTCTCTCAAAAATCATCTCTTCCCTATCCACAACTCAATTTTCACAAGCTCACAAAATATTGTTTCATAAAAAGGTTATATTTCAGGTTCTTGAAGTAAAATTGAAAGTTTTCACAACTACTAAAAGAAACAACACAACCTATGACCTATATAAGTCTTGCATATTTTAGTATAATTTTTTATGATGAGACATAATTCAATGATTTTGTATTAATAATAAAAAAATAGATCAAACCATATACAAAGACATTCAAAGAATGTATTTAGAGAAGACAAATCTGCTACTTTTATTGAAAAATAGGAATTTTGCTTGAACAAATTACAAAATACTATTTGAGAATACATTAAATGATCCTCTGTATCTCTCAAAAGGAGTTACAATATCTTCTCTTCTAAATAAGGAAAAAAAGGAATGAAAGAACTAATTGTAAAAGATTTTAATTATTTGTCTTATATAAAAACTCTTCAAGATAACTAAAGGTGAACCTCGTGGAAGATGTTGAGCTTGCATGAATGTGGAACTGGATGTGATACTAGAAAAAATCATGTAAATTTTGGTTATGAGAGTTTAATTTAACTCTTTGACTTCACACTCCTTGCATTCTCCTTGAATTGTGCTCCAACTTAACTTAGATGATCTTTTAAAAAAGGAATGAAATTGATTAGAATCGATGTCTTCAATCAATTTGTGAAGTCTTCAAGTTGTTGGGTGTACAAGGTAAAAAAGCCTCTAATTTTTTAATCTAAACTACCTCAAAATTCACTTTTAACCCCAAAATTCACTCAACTCTAGCTACAACCATGTGGGCTCCTCAAATAGGCCCAAAGTAACTGTAAGTGCAAAAAACTAAGAATTTAGTTCACCCGACTTGTTGCTAGCTCATGAAAATTCCCTTGCATGATGATAGGCATGTGATTAACTTGTAGATAATTATCTCTTCAAGGTGGCATATGAGAATTTTTTTATCTTTTAAATAATGCATCATATCAAGCCTTTGAACTTTTCACCCCACTATCATTTTCCTTGACTTTGTATCAATTCCTTTACCCTCTAATCAATGTCATTTTCCTAAGGTTTCAAAGTCATAATAGGTGACTGTTAATTGACAATAATAATCACTTGTAAAATATTGTCTTGAAGTCCTCATTAAGCAAAAAAGTTGACTCCATATTGCTCTAAGTCAATATGATCATTATTTCAATCAAGGAGGCTATGATACAGTCACATGGCTGTCATATATTTCACTTACAATGAATTTGACTACCAAACATTTAAAAGTTGTAACTACTTGATCTTGATTTCCTTACCTATCTGATTGATATTAGAATCTAACCCTACTACCCTCATTTGAAACTTATTCCTTCCTTTTTCTTAATCACAACCATAGGGTTATGAATGTCCTCATGACCCATATGACTCTCCCTAATATCTTTAATCTAATCAATAGTTTGATGTTTTTGTTCATCAAAGGACTACCATATATTTGGTGTAAATTAAATCTTTCCTTCATGACACTCATAATGTAGTTGATGTTTTGGTTCAATTAACCATGCCTCTGACCAAAGTAGGCTGCACAACCAACTATAACATATTCACTATTTTTTCTAAAATTTCCGTAACCCACTAGAGGACTATAACTTGCTTGAACTGTGTCCCCTTGGTACATTGTGATCTGCCTTTTGAAAATCACTTATTCATATGACTACTATCACCCCAAAAAGGACTATCATTCATTGTTAGGTTTTAACTATCCTCTATTTAAATTCAAGGCCATCGTCACCAAATACTTATTAAAAGATGCATGTAATCTACCCTTATTATATTTTAAGACTTCCTTAAGGAAATTATAATTGTCCATTAGAAAGCTTGTGAAGAAGAGCATCTATTGTAGCTTGGCCTTTGAGGGTTTAAAGATTGTCCTTTCTACTTTACCATTGCATGGTGACCTTGAAAGTTACTCTCTTGCATGACTATCATGTTAATCTTGATGGCTTAACAATGTATCACTATACTAAGTGATGGTGACTCACTGCCATATTCTTCAACCTCACAAACTTTCCTATCATTTTTTTTTCTTACCTTGATAGTGTATCATTATACCTAATGGTTATTTTGAATCCATGCTTTTCACATATGACTATCATCTTGTTTTCCTTGACATGTTCTCATGGCCCATTTAATCTTCCCTCATGGTATGACCATTCTTCATATTGATGTTAGATCTTCTTATATCTTCATGATATCTCCATCATTTTCATTAGTACCCTTTCTTCATGGAATTATCATGATTGTGATCTTCACACTTCCTTTGTTGTAACTTGATAAAAGCACAATAATTAAGATATTTGATTTATTTTTTTGGAAACCTTTGGTCATTTGGTTTCCCTTTTGAATAGTCACTTTAATATGGAATGTTCTATCAAATAACTCCAACCTTACCAAAAATATATCTATGATCCTTTTTCCTTTATTTTCATGGTTTAATATTTGATTTCTTCTATTGATGTGATTGTTGTCCGTTGTGACTGTTTTCTTTATAAATGACTATCACCTAGGATTTTATTGTCCTTTTCATGGTTCCTATGTAACTTCATGGTGCTACCCTTTCATGGTGAAGACTATCATATTTACTAACTATCCTCCATTTATTTTCCTTGTATGAGTTATCATTTTTCAACGAATATGGTCTACACCTTGTGACTGATCTTCATGGCACATGCTACTTTTCTTTTAGAATCTTCATCATGTCATTTCTTCTAATCTTTACTTGGACTGCTCTTTCTTGAATTTTCACTAACCTCAATACTTCTTGTGTGGTTGTAGATTATCCTTCATTTTTACCACTACCATCATTATCTTGTTAAACTTCAACATAAGAAATTGTCTTCTTGTGTTTTCCATTCAAATGATAGTCCCTTCATAATGTAACTATTTTCTTCCATCCTTTGCAAACCTTTTATCATTGTGACCCTTTGGAATGGTCTAGAAAATAATAAAGAACTACCTCCTACTCTCCTTCATGCCATGCTAAGTTTGAGAGCCAACATTGGTTCATCTCTAAGTTTCTTAAAATCCACTCAAGTGGTAGTTATATCTATGTTTTAAATTATTTTTAAGGGAGCTTCAAAATCATGCCATAAAAGCCATTTTGGTGTGGAAGATTAAAACTAAATTTGCTATCTTTAAAAAAAAATTGAAACCACCATGTAGCAGTCCTAATCACTTTTAGATGTAATTAAAGGAGCCACTATGTAGCTATGGGAAAAAGGGGAAATGGTCAAACCATTTTATAAATAAAATGAAACTAAATATTGCTTACCATATAATGAGTAAAGTGTTGCCAAATTTTATAAGTTCTATTTCATTTATGTTGATCTATGTTTTAGCCATGTTTTGGGGGCATAGATTTCTATTTTAGGCACATTTGTTAGAAATAATGGTAGGCACTTAGAGGAAGGTCATGGAATGATAGTAAAAGGGATACTTTCTTATTTGTATTTACACGCAATGAAGGGAGAAATGATGAGGGAAATTCTCTTGGTTTTTTGGCATTATTTTTCTTTGGGTGTTAGTGATTGTTTTGTATGGAGAGTAAGAATTATCAAGAAGAAATGTTGTGATGTGAGAAAATATAGAAGAGGATCATTCCTAAAGTGATATAACTTTTATCATAATCATTTTCGTTGAGTTAGTTTATATTTTATATTTTCCAATTTTTAAAGAGGAGGATTAGATCACTAGTAGAATT
>VDFB02160093.1:0-26243 GCA_007258455.2 Sequoia sempervirens
TTGATTCATTGTGCAATGTGAGTTATGTTCACCAGTTGTGAACTGTGGTTTTCTGTGTTTCTAGTTGAGGTTCGGGAGAAATGTTGTTGGTCCAAATTTATCAAGTTGTTAAAGTTTTGACTTGTGGTTCTATAGCTGAGTTGTTTTGATTGTATTGAAGATAATTTTGGTATTTGAAAGTTCATGCTTAATTTACCTATGTTTTTTACACTGGTTTGTCCAACTTTGTGTTAAACACTACCTTTGAAGTTGATGAAGCGTGTTAGATCTATTTAGGTCCTTATGAAGCGTATGTTTCGATCGACCTCATTCTAATTCCACCCTAGGATGTTTTGGTGCTGACCTAATTTATATTTGAATTTGGATGGCCAACTTTGGATATGTTTCAAAGTTGAAGATGGTATAAATACAAGATGAGTTAGTGGTGAAATAAAGGATAGAAAGAGGAAAGAGAGATAAGTGCAAAGAAATAGAGCATATAGATGCAAGATTCATGTGAATCAGTGAGTGTGTGTGATGCAAGTGTGGTAGATTAGTGCGAAGCCTAAATGCTGAGTTTCCTAATGTAGTGAGAAGAAGGTGTACTCTATCATTCATGCATGTCTGTAAGTGATTGAGAAAATTGTGGTGGATTTTTTCGTTGCATTCATATTATCTTCTCTATGTAATGTATCTCTTCTATCTTCTTTGTATCTCTGTTGAAGTGAGCCCTCCAGGTTGTTAGCCCTGTTGGACAGTGAGTCCTTGTTTTGGCAGTGAGCCATGTTTCTCAGGCAATGAGACTCTTATAATCAGTTTTGATATTCTATGTAGTGTGAGTTAATCCTCACCGTGGTTTTTACCTTATTAGGTTTTCCACATAAATCTGGTCTCATTGTGTCTGTGTGATGGTTTTCAGTTTTTGCACTAGTATTTAATGTTTAATCATTTAAGCAGTATTAAGGATTAGTTTTGGTGAATGAATTAAGGTTTAAATATATGACAACTAATTCACCCCCCCTCTCAGTTGTCTTGTTCAAAAATTGGTATTAGAGCTTGGTTCCTTGGTGAAGAGCTTAGCCACTTGAGGAAGGTCTGAGATGGCTAGAAAAATGACTTTTGATTATCTGAGGTTCTATGGAAATAATTATGCTATCTAGAAAATATTGATGGAAGAATATCTGGAGTATTGTAGATATGATGTGGAGAAATCTTACAAGAATCCTTACACTCCTCCTACGAATGGTCCACGTATGGCTAATGAGATCAAAGCACATGAAGCAAACAATAAGGCAAATTACATTTGGAAGAACAATATAGTACATTCCAAGTTGATTAAGGTTTTG
The DNA here is from genome assembly GCA_007258455.2 of Sequoia sempervirens. Classification (NCBI taxonomy): domain Eukaryota; kingdom Viridiplantae; phylum Streptophyta; class Pinopsida; order Cupressales; family Cupressaceae; genus Sequoia; species Sequoia sempervirens. Next base: position 1,326 of record VDFB02160093.1, read on the forward strand.
AATTTGAAGAATACTAAGGAAGTTTGGGATGCTTTGGAAAGGGCACATGAAGGTGATGACAGAGTCAAAGAGGAAAAAATGTAGAACTTGGAGACATAGTTTGAGCTTCTACACATGTCTGAAGATGAGAATGTTAAAGCTTATGTATAGGGATTGGATGAGATAATGGCCAAAATGTGAGGACTTGGTGCTAATGTAGATGAAACCAGAATTATAAGGAAGATTCTTAGAACTCTACCTGATGATTACATTGAGAAGGTGTGTGCTATTGAATAGAGTATAGAATATAAGACCCACACTAAAGATCTGTTCTTGGGATTTTTGACATCTTATGAGATGAGGAAGTTGAATATAAGGAATGGATGCAAATCAAAAACTTCTTTTAAGGCTACAAAAGTTGAAGATCTGGATGAAGAAAATTTTGATGAGATAGAAGCTAACTTTGTGAGAAAGATGAGGAAAGGATCTAGTAAGTATGAAGGTAAGTTACACTTTAAATGCTTTAGCTATAGAGAAATAGGACATTATGTTGCAAAGTGTCTAAAAAGAGCTAAGAGGAATAAACAAAGACATGAGAAAGAAAAGAAAGGAAACAAGATCAACAATGCCTATTATGTGAATGAGAATGCTAGTATATCTGATGAGGATTTTGATTATGAAGATCCCGATGAAAATGAATGCTTGTTCTTGGCTATAAAGGATGAACCTACTTCTGCTAATTTTGAAAAATAGGTGAAGGAAATCCCTCAGAAGGAGAAAAATGAAGGTATTGTTATCTCTGCCCTACATGCTAAGCAAGAAAATAACTATTGGGTAGTTGATAGTAGTTGTTCACATCACATGACTGGTAATAAAAGTATGTTTGTTAAACTTGAAAAATATGATGGAGGCTTGGTTATGTTTAGAGATGATACTGGTACTAAAATTTGTGGGATAGGTTCTGTAAGTTTTGATGGCAAGCATAATATTGATGATGCCTACTGTGTTAAGGGTTTAAGGCATAATATTGTGAGTTTGGAAATATGTGTAGTAAGGGGATATGATCTTGAGTTTAAGGATGAGAGATGTGAAATCTAGAAAGGATCTAGAACATTGATTGCTGCAGGAAAGAAATTAGAAGGAAATATCTATTAACTTAAGGGTGTTTATGGATGATGCTTTATGACTTAGATTAATGATAGTTGGTTATGGCATCGAAGAATGTGTCACATGAATTTTGATAACTTGGAAAGGATTATAGTGCAGTTCAGGTTGTGAGATATTTACCAAGGATTACAAAGCCTATTAATGCTATTTACAGGAATTTTTAGTTTGGAAAGCAAGCAAGAAGTCATTACATATCAAAGGAACAATCTATTACTAGACTACTGGATTTAATTCATACATATCTCTTTGGTCCTACAAGAGTGAGAAGTCTACAAGGTAAAAGGTACTTTATGCTTTTGATTGATGATTATTTTAGATATACATGGGTTACATTTCTTAGAGAGAAATCAAATGCATTAGATAGATTCAGACATTCAAAGCTATAGTTGAAAATAAAGTGAATTTGAGGATAAAATGCTTAAGGCCTGACAAGGTGGAGAATTCACTTCCCATGAGTTTAATATGTTTTTTGAGGTGCATGGAATAAAGAGACAGTTATCTGCTCCAAGAGCTCCTTAGTAGAATGGAGTTGTTGAAAGGAAAAACAAAATAGTTTAAGAGGTTGCTAGATCAATGATTATTGAGGCTAGTTTACCAGAAGTTTATTGGAGAGAATCTATTCATACTACTATTTATGTATTCAATTGAGTTCCAACAAGAGAAAATAGTAAAGACCCCCTATGAGATATGGCATGGAATAATTCCTACTATTAAGTATTTCAAGGTATTCAAAATCAAATGTTATATTAGATTAGATGAAGAAACTTTATGAAATTTTGATGCAAGAAGTAATGAATGAATTTTTCTTGGATACTCTACTAAAACCAAAGCATACAAATTTTTCAATAAAATACTGAGAAAGATTGTAGAAAGTGCAAATGTCAAGGTTGATGAGACAATGAAGAATTCAATTGACATTGATGGATATGTATTTGATGAACCTGATTGTGTAAGAATAGGAAAATGATGAACAAGAGAAGCAAAATGAACAAAATGAAAGAGAAGAAGAAGCTTCGGTGGTGTCACCTAAGACACCTAGATATGTGTAGAAGAATCATTCAAAAATTTAGATTATTGGAGATAAGACTAAAGGAGTATTGACTAGAAGCAGAGCTACTACTAATGTAAATATGTGTTTATTTTCTTAGATTGACCCAAAGACTATAAGTGAAGCATGTAAAGATGAACATTTAATGGAAGCTATGAAAGAAGAACTTATGTAGATTGAGAAGAATCAAATTTGGGAATTGGTCCCAAGACCGACAGATAAAAACCTTATTGGATTGAAGTGGGTATTCAAAAACAAGTTGAATGAGAATGGAGAGGTGGTTAGAAACAAAGAAAGGCTTGGGTGTAAAGGTTACTCACAAGTAGAAGGCATAGATTTTTAGGAAAAATTTTCTTCGATAGCAAGAATGGAAGGTATAGGGATGTTCTTAGCATTTTTTTCTCATAAAGACTTCAAGGTCTATTAGATGGATGTCAAGTCAACATTTTTGAATGGTGAGCTAGAAAGAGGTGTACATGGAACAACCAAAAGGATTTCAATTGTGGAGATCAACCAAATATAGGTATGCGAATTGAAAAGCTCCATAAAGCTTGGTATATGAGTTTAGACATGTATTTGATTCAGCAAGTTTTCAACAAAGTGACAAAATGGTAATCTATATTTTAAGATTCCAGAAAATGGCAAAATCTTGATTTTAATTGTATGTTATTGACATTATTTTTGGAGGAAATAGAAAATATATGCAAGATGTTTTACGAAGAATGCAGAGAAAATTTAAAATCTCTATGTTTGGAGATGAATTTCTTTCTTGGGCTACAAATTAATCAAATAGAGAAAGAATTTTATTTCATAGTATGTGAAGATGTTGAGGATTTAGGATGGGATGGTTTAAACCAATATGTACTCTATAGTGGCTGAACATAGAATTGAGAGGAAAAAAAGGTAATAGAGTCACCTAAGGCTGGCGTTAAACAATATAGATCTATGCTTGGTAGACTTTTATTTGATTGCTACTAGGGCGGATATTATGCATGATGCTCTATCTTGTAAGCTGAATTTCAGAAAATAACAAGGAAACATATTTTTTATTGGTAAAAGAATATTAGGATAATATTTGAATAATACTTTCTACGTTATAGGTTATGGTATCCTAGAGATGACTTTACACTGAGTACTTACTGCACTCTGGAATTCATATTGGGATATGTAGATGATAGAAAAGAGTACAAGTGGTGGTGCATTCTTTCTTGGATGAACATTAGTGGCATGGTTGAGTAAAAAGAAAGATTCAGTCTCCTTGTCTACTGTTGAAGCTGAGTATATTGTTGTTGCATCTTGTTGTACACAATTTCTATGGATGACATAGACATTGAAAGATATCACAGTGGTGTATGATGATCCTGTTTCTATCTTTTGTGATAATACAAGTGCAATTAACATTTCAAAGAATCATGTGTTACACTTGAGGATGAAGCATATATCTATCAAGTATCATTTCTTGAGAGAGAAATTCATGGAGAATGAAACAAAAGCTTGAATATGTTACGATGATGAATCCTGTGATGAGAGCGTATATTTATGAAGCTCTTCCGGAATGCTTTTGAGTATCTCGAGGATTCCACAGTTGTTCCCTCCTTTCTTGAACTAGATTCATATGGAGATGCATTAGTTTGGTGGATCTATGGATATATCTTTCTTCTAGACTGATGTTTTGGTGGCTACCTCTTAGGGGGAGCAGGTAGTGTCATGTGTTGTCATTGTATGAGTATTCTATTTTTAATGTCAAAGGAAAAATCAATGTAAAACATCTTTTTCCTTTTCCATTGATATCAAAGGGAGAGAAGCATGTGAAGAGGAAGCAAGTGAAAAGAGAGGCTTGAAAAGAAGGAGAAGAAAATAAAACAAAAGAGGAGAGAATATAAAAGAATTATTTTTCTAAAGGGAGAAAGCGAAAGAAAAATCTTGAGAAGTGTATTCAGAGCTAGTATGGTGTCTTTAATGGTTTTTCACATCATGTGTTTCCATCAATGAAAAAGGGGGAGATTGTTGCAAGAATGGAAAGAATGAAGTTGTTGTCATTGATGTCAAATAGTCAATTGGTTATCAATTAGTTTCTATTATAAATTATTGTCATGGATGGGAGGTTATTGATTTGTATATGTTGAGGATATTGAGAAAATTGTATTGAAGAAAGATTGCGGTGTTGTCGTTGCTCCATATCCCAATGTTTATGGTTTAGATATATTGATCGCATGGTTTGTTGGGAATTCCTATCCATATTTTTTTGGTTGTTGATTCATTTATGCAGTCCAGGTTATATTTCACTAGTTTTGTGGTTGTGGGTTTTTTTGTGTTTTCTAGGTGCAGGGTTAGAGGAGAAATGTTGTTGGTCTGGATTTCTATTTGTTAAATTTTTATGACTTGCAATTCTAGAGTTGAGTTGTTTTGATTGTATTAAAGATAATTTTGGTATTTGGAAGGTTTGTGCTTAATTACTCTATGTGTTTTACATTGGTTTGGCCGAACATGTGTTAAACACTACCTTTAGAGTTGATGAAGCATGTGGGATCTATTTGGGTCCTTATGAAGCATGTGTTTTGGTCACCCTCATTCTAATTCCACCCTAGGATGTTTTGACACTGACCTAATTTGAATTTGATTTGGATGGCCAACTTTGGATATGTTTCAAAGTTGAAGATGGTATAAACACAGGATGAGTTAGTGGTGAAATAAAGGATAGAAAGAGGAAAGAGAGATAAGTGCAAATAAATAGAGTAGATAGATGTGAGGTTGATGTGAATAAGTGAGTGTGTGTGATGCAAGTGTGGTAGATTAGTGTGAAGCCTAAATGTTAAGTTTTCAGACACAGTGAGCAAAAGGTGTACTCTATCATTCATGCATGTCTGCAAGTCGTTGAGAGAATTGTGGTGGATTTCTCTATTGTATTGAGATTGTATTCTCTCTGTAATGTATCTCTTCTATATTCTTTGTATCTCTGTGGTAGTGAGCCCTCTAGGTTGTTATCCCTACTGGATATTGAGTTCTGATCTGGACAGTGTGTCGTTGTTTTGGTAGTGAGCCTTGTTTCTAAGGCAGTGAGCCTCTTGGAATCTATTTTGATATTCTCTATAGTTTGAGTTAATCCTCACTGTGGTTTTTTCCTTATTAGGTTTTCCACGTAAATCTGGTGTTATTGTGTTTATGTGATGGTTTTTAGTTTATGCACTAGTATTTAATGTTTAATCATTTAAGTAGTGTTAAGGATTAGTTCCAGTGAATGAATTAAGATTTAAATCTGTGAAAACTAATTCACCCCTCCCCTCTTAGTTGTCTTGTTCAACAAAATATTTGTTCCTTCACATGTTGGATAGGGCAAAGGGAGGTTTTATGACAAATAAAAATATAGACATGTAGAGTTTCCATCACCCATCAACAAGAGGGCATTAGTTGGTCCAAAACTTTTGGTTCTTCCAAAATATTTGGAACTAGTAGTAGAAATAGATCTAGTAGTAGCTCTTACTGGGAGCGATATTTTTGATAGTATGGTGACCGTTACTACATAGATCGATCAAATTTCATTTGATCATGTTGGAAGATACTTATTACGTCCACAGATTAGCCTTCCTCCCACTGAGGCTACATCCACTAGTTATGATCCATATATTTGTGCAAAACTATCATCACCATCAGATGTGGCATAGATGAGTGATACAACTTTGCATAATCTGTGTGTAGCCTCCATCGCCAATCTATTATCAACATACCTATTTATTAGTGAGGAGCATGGGATCCCTTTGGATTCTATTTTGGTTCATATTAAATGAAATTATGTTAGATAGTTGAGCTGAGGTGAGACAACCTCATAGGGTACACAGGGGTATCAAGATATTCTAGACTAGCCTACAACCCCCACACAACATGTTCCAAATCATGTTGAGTTTATTGCACCTAATTTTGTTACTAGAACATACAATGCTCTTCTTTTTGACACTAGTACTATACCATGTACAAGTGTCCTCGAGATATCCATGCATTCTTGTGAGATCAGTGACCTCGGTAGATTCTTCAATGATGCAACATAGGTACTTGAATAATTTATATAATTTTCTTTAAAAAATTCGCATGTACATTAAATAAAATTGATTTTAAAGTAGTTCTAACTCATGATTGAAATCATGTATTTGAAAATTTCTAGCGCTATGGTGATTTTCTAGACTTGGGAGATTTGGAGCATGATGGTGATCCAATGCATTATACATTTGAGGTATATTTATAATATTTAAATTACTTAATACAGTCAGACATTGAAAGTACAAAAGTTTAATATGACTACATATACACATGTACGTTAAATGAAATTATGTACTTTCTTGTGCAAGGCTTAGGATATGGATTGAGACACGGATCAGGAGAGCGATCTAGAAAAGGATCTATCCATAGTCATATTAGACATCCTCCTCTTTGAATTATTTTACATGCACACACATGAGTTGTTATACATTTTATATTACGATTTGTCACATTATTGTTCTTATTATGATATTCACATTATATACATAATTTTACATTATGGTTTCACATTATGGTTCTTATTATCTTTTACATTATGGTTTCCCATTATATACATTTTAATTTATGGTTCTTATTGTGATTTGTCACATTATGGTTTCAATATGATTTCTTTAATCTCTCTAGTTATAATGAATTGTAAATTATATATCTAAATTTAAGAGTATATGCATGTTAGATAAATTTAAGGTCACATAACTCTAATATATGTTAAGGTTTTGATAGTAATATTTCTTATCAAATCTATGTAGTATGATGTTTTTAATTATACACCGCTTATGATTTTTTTGTTCATTATGTGTTATCTAGGTTTGACATAAAGGGATATACTTAATTATAAAATTTATATTTTTGCATAAAAATATTAGTACACTCTATTTTCTTATTTTCTTAAAAAGTGACTTGATATAGATTGTATGGTAATTGGGTGGATAAAGAATATTGCTTGAGATCCTTGTTGCAATAGTAATGTTTTGGAATCCACAATGTAGCATATGATTTTTAAATGTGTTTGTAGGCTAAGCTACCTTTAGGTAGTCTTTCTTTGGATCCCATTAATATAGGTTAAGAAATCATTTAAGCTTGAAGTGGCCTTACATATGTCCTTGAATTTCCATGTGGGATTTCATCTATATTTAATATTAAGGATTAGTTTCAAATTGGAACTACTAAGAATACATATTCTTTTATGCATGTTAAAGTTATTATTTAGGTTTTCAAAACGAGTTACCCCCTTGCTTACAATTGGGGAAATGTGTCAAAGAGACACGATTATCAAAACAAACAACACATGATTAAATGAATTTACATTTCAAAGTTTATGCTAGACATGCTAAATAAACTAGAAGGAATCTATCCTTATATTAATAATAGTTCCTTTAAATCCTAAAGTTGTAAATAATTTTTAAGTATCTTTTATTATTTTTTTACAAATTGAAGCAATATTCATATAGATCACTACAAGTAATCAAAGGAGATTGAAAATAATTTCTCACAAACATCCTCTTAACCGATTTTTACAAATATTACACAAGATTTGTAATATAATGAAAATTTATTTCAATATGATAAATATTTTCTTAATTATTTACTTCAAAAGATATTAGTCTTGTATAGAGAAAAAACTAACATGCTACAAAGAATTTGACAAACAGTTGATTTTTTTTAATAATAAAGTCTACATAAATGTAAAACAATTACAATAAATCAAATCATAAAGATTACGAAAGTCTTTCTGAATTCATAGAATCTTGTCCATAATACCATTTTTAATGTGAGCTACCATGTAAAGCATTTCCAATTTTACAATCTAGCAAATGAATAGTGAATAAACTAGCAATCTCAAAGAATGAAAGCTAGGGTCTAAAATAAAATTTCTAAGTTTTTTCTCCATAGTAATAGTGTTAATGGATAGTTAATATAAATTAAATTACACACAACAAAGGAACAGCTACAAAAAATATATAAAATTTTCTTAAAGATAAATTTCAACAAGATTTACACACAAAAAAAAACCATCCCCAAAAATAGTGCTAATTTATCGGTGTTAGTTGATATGTATAAAACACATATGATGCACAAGTGTGGTTGTAAGGTATTTCTAAGGCATTTAAATATGTCTCAAAAAATATCTCATAAGAATTATTTAACACCTAACACCAAAAAGGATAAGATTTAATGATTGGTAAAACTTTAAATCAAAATCCTTGGTAATGGCACCAATTTTGTGGTGCCAATTGTTAGGCTTCCGATTTAATATATCAATTAGATGGATATAAGTATTACCAATAAAACCATTCACAAGAAAAATTTAAGGCTCAAAAAATAAAACCCCAAAAATGGTATCTATAATAATGAAATAACATTGTTGAAGATTTTTAATTCTAGATGAAATCAAAATTAAATGTACTTGGTACTCTTAACCATTTATAACTTTATTGAATAATTTTATCAAAATTGATATCATAAGGCATTTAAGGAAATTTAAAACTTCAACTTAAACTTCACTCAACTTCAAAATTAAATTTATTTTTTCTTGTTATAGTAGGGTAGATATAAAGTAATAATATAATTATAGTAAATGTTGGTTTCTTTTAACTCTCATAAGGATGCTTCCTTTTTATAATCCAAATTAAAATGTTTATATGAAAGGTATCTAAATTTTACCAAGCCTAGGAATACACATCTTGATAGAGTAAATCATATTTACTTAGGCTTAAGTTTAACTTAGGCAATAGTTTACATTTAATAGGGTAATTAGTTTTTTTTATTCCCGTGTGGGTAGTTTTCTTACCTGTCAGCATTTTCATAGCTTTATAAGCCTTTACATAATTGTGTAAATATATTCATCTCATATTTTACACTTCTTGTTTGGTGAAATGGCAATGTTGTCTCTCTCGCTTCCATGAAGGTTTTCTGTAGTTATTGATCTTGGGTTATTCGCTCTATCATGGTATCAGAGCCCCCCCTCAAGTGAAACTTAGGGAGAATGAATGAAGATACAATATGCAGTATGGGTCCCGGCTACACAACCATGTTAGGTACCCATTTACAATGCATAAAAATTTCTCACAAGCGAAGAAAAGGAGAAAAACCTTGTGGGAAAAATCCCCTTTTCAAAAGAGAGAAAAGAAAACAAAAATGATGCATGAATAGAGGACTCAGTCACACCCCCCAAGTACTACATACATCATGTTTATACAATCAATGGCTCCCACATAAGAGAGAAAGAGAGAGACTATAGAGCCCCCCACAATGTGTAATCATTTGCAAAAATGGTAAGTTTTTGAAGATAAAACATGATCTAGTGTCGAAAAACAACTTGTCTCCCTTTCAGAAGAAACAAAATCAAATACAAATGCATGTATGCTTCCCAAAGAAGCATGAAAATGTATGATGGTGTGTCTGAAATCTGCTCATGTGTCACCAAGACCTTGGAAGATGATGCCATGAACCAATCAGGAACATGCCCAATCACAGAAGGTGACAAACAAGGTACCACTAGAAACTGATCCTAAACAATATCCTGAGATTGAAATGGGTTGACAACATTTGTACCACAACTATCATCAAAGAGGGGGGATATACCCTCAAATGTGTCCTCCAAATATGAAATATGAGATTCTACGAACAAGCAACCAATGTCCAAAAAATATGAATCCCAATTAGGAAGACAATGAGATATTGGGGGTGATGAATCACTGGATGTGCGCAATGAATCATCAACACAAAAGAATGGTCATGTAGAACAAGAATGATAGGAGTCTCAATCAATGACTCTGCACAACAAATCACTGAAGGGGAAAGTGCATCAATTGTCCCTAATGGAGAAGAAGGAGCATATGAAGAAACCTCGTCATCCTCATTTAAAGATTGAAAGTATTCCAACACTTCGAACTCCTGCATAGTAGCATGATCATAGGGTATCCTGATTGAAAAGTGAAGAGGCACAAGACAATGTGAAACAGGATCATTTGGGAATGGTTGAACATCAGGATCTCCATGTATTTCCCAGATTTTAATCCAAAAAGTATATGGACACTCAAAATGATCAACAACATCTAAAGTGGCATCATCAGTATGCATTGTAATAACTCCTAGGACATGATCCCTTTTGCAATTCCATACAAACTTCTTACTATTAGTACCAGGAAGGGGAACAAGATTATATAGGTATTGCAAAAGATGAAGCCATCTCAAGTGCTTCAATATACCATCTCTCCATTGTGCATAATTCCCCCCTTCCAACATAATCACAAAAGGATGCAAAGAAAACCCCATAATCAACTAGGAGAAATCTCCAAAGACAATAACCTTCAACAACAAATAGAAACTCCCAAAAAAAACCTTCCGAAAATATTTTAGGAAGCAATAATACATAAAAGAGGGCTGAAAATTTGAGCAAAATAAGGGAAAATTTATATGCAATCCACAATAGAATAATCTAGAAATCCTCCAAACACTCGGGAAGATTGGAACTATGTTGGCAAGGAACAATTTTCCCACATGTGTGAACCTTTGCTTGCACCAAGGTGTGCCTTTGCTCACACCAAACAAGCACACTGCAAAAGTATTTAAAGAGAAAAAAGCTTCCCCTCGCAGCCAATGTGGGATTAAAATCCTATAACAACTTCAAAGGCACTTCAAAACGGGGCCCACCTCCAATCACAAAACCCTAGATATTTTGGTTGCAACTTTATAAAATATAAAGTTTGATGCAAAAAAAATGGCCAATCAAGACACGGGAAATCCAACACCTCCACAATCAAAACATGATCTCCAATACATAAATCCACAACTTCCTTAAATGCTTGCAATGTCTGAACAACAAGGAATCGCCTTCAAATAGGAAAAATTGGACCTCCAATAATCAGAAGAGGAGGCACCTTTATGCTGGGAATCCTCGGCTTCAAAAGAGAAATGGAGTCGCTGCAAAAGACATGCCACCAAGGCACAAAATCATGCCTTCTCCTTCTGTAAATCATCCCTCAACACCACACATAATCACACCTCAAAAAAAATTCCTTCAAGGCAATCAAAACACTTACATTCTATTCAAATGTCAATGCATCAAAAATCAATGACATCCTACAATGAAGAAATCATGAGCATTCAAACTGGAGAAAATGATACCACCTAGCACTCTCTAGAGGAAATGAATTCACCTCCTAATAAAATTTTGAATGTGCGTAGTAAAAAAGCCTCCAATTTATTTTCTTGCCAACATTGCTTAGCAAATGCATCTCAAACACCCACTTCAGTGCAAAAAAACACACAAAGGATTTTCAACAGAAAAAAAAAAATTCCTCCAAACAAATCACGTCCTCAAGAAAATCTGTAGCCTCCCAAAATCATGCAACATCCATAGGAGAAATTATCCTTCAAGAAAAAATGACTTGAGGTGAAAAAAATGTTGCAAGGAAAGGTGAAATCAGGCTCTCTTCAACACCCAATCACAACTAGCAATCAATAAAAAATGCCTCCTCAATAGATTGCCTAACACCCCTCTTGAACAACAATCAATCCAAATCGAATGCTGCAGAAAAAAATGGGTCTTCAAATACAAAGTCTCACACCAAAAATTGCCACGCCTCTCTCAAGATGCAAATCATAGGCTTCAAGCAAGGAATTTGAAACACCTTGCTCCAAAATCACCAGAAACGACCCTATAGAAAAAATTGTGCCCTCTTTAATATACATGAATTCAACCCTTTCCAAAATCACCACTTTCAAATGAATCATTGGTGGAAATAAGACATGCCTCTCAAAATTATTTCCACAGATGCCTCGAAGAGAACAAAACGTTTCCTCAAGCACCTTCCTTAGCAGTGGAAATCGAAAATAACTCAAATAGGCAATTTTGAAAATTTAAAATTTTCAAATGCTGAAATAATCGATCCCAAGTACTCCAGTGAAAAATCTCAGAGGAAGATGCTGCAGATTGGGAGGCTCTAATACCATGATAGAGCAATCAACCTAGGAAATCCATCTGCAGAAAATATCTTCACAAATAGGAGAGAAGCACACGCTATTTCATCAGAAAAGAGAATGAAAATATTAGATGAATATATTTACACAATGTATAGGCTTATAAAGCCGTGAAAATTCTGACAAGTAAGAAAACTACCCACACGAGAATAAAAGAACTAATTACCCTATTAAATGTAAACTATTGCTTAAGTTAAACTTAAGCTTAAGTAAATATGATTTACTCTAACACCCCCCCTTAAGTGCAACTTAGGGAGAATGAATGAAGATGCAATATGCAGTATGGGTCTTGGCTCCACAACCATGTTAGGTACCTATTTACAATGCATAAAAATCTCTCACAAGTGGAGAAAAGGAGAAAAACCCTGTGGGAAAAAACCCCTCTTCAAAAGAGAGAAAAGAAAACAAAAACGATGCATGGATGGAGGACTCAGTCACACATCTAATCCAAAAAAAATCCAAATTTAGATCACCACATTGAATGAAAAATTATTTGAATTCAACATAAAATAAAAAATATTTTCAAATTTAGGTCCAAATGTTACATGTATATATGGTCATAGAAAAAATATATGTACATAAATAACTTAAAGTTCTTGGTACATGTATAATTTGGATCCTCTCTATCTTTTATTATCTCTAAAATATTTTTTGTGATCTTCAATAGGAAACCTCCACTTTTGTTTGCCACTTCCTCTTTTTGGTAAAGTTTCAAAATTTATTCTTGTTGCTATTACTAAGTGACATATAATGTAGAATATTTCGTCTTGGCATATAATCAAAAATATATTACCATTTGTATCTATCTTTATTTGTTGATAGTATGTGCCTTCAACAACAACTGATCCAATGAGATACTCTTGTTGTTGCAACTGATCCGAACAATAACTGAACAATTTAAGTTTTAAAGTTAAGTAAACAAATAAATATATAATTAAAAAAATTAAATCAACAAGTTTACTAGCACATCCATCAGACTATATCTAGTGTTGTGGAGCATTTAAGTGATGTCGTCTTAGGTCTTCAAAAAACATTCCAAAACAATGGCTACATAGCTTCTATCATGACTCATATCATCACTGATATAAAGTGAACCTCTTTGATGATAATTCATTCATCTTTTCTACTTTGTACACCATCCACATGTAACTTGGCACACCTATAGCAAACTTGTACAAATATTGCAACTTTCTCTGAATGATAATATTGACTTTGAATCTTAGTTTGAGGACTAAATGTATAGCTCTTAGAGAAATCTACAATAGAGAGAATACAATCCAGGAAAATATTCAAAATTTCACAATCATTACATATATTTTCTATACACTACACATTGAATTCATTTGAATCTTCTAATTTTTTGCATACAAGAGACTTCACAAATTGTGTTGTACTTCTAGGGATGGCTATATTTGGATTAATTACTGCCATAGCTTTTTATATGACTGTAGGTATAGATGAAATTCAACATGATTTCGACAACAAGTTTCATGTACTTTATTTATGTACGTACAAAACATGGTCATAGTCTCTCAAACATCCTTTGACAAATCTTCACATCTGAAAATTCTTGCTTGAATGCTTCAAAAAGTTCACTTTGTGTTGTATCTATAATATGTTTTGGATGAATTTTTTTTGTACCATCTTCAACTTTTATTTGTATAGTTCCCTTCTATTGGAAGAAACACGAGAGTGGCTAGTACAATATTCAATCATTTGTTGCTTTACATCTTCTGAAATTATATCTTTTCAAGGAACCCTACAAATATTTACCCAATTATTCTCAATATTTTCATCCAATCTATTTCTCTTTGCAATATATCTTTGAACAGTTCTCCTATAAACAAATTTGAGCAATTGAAAAGTTGTTTGAACTTGTCTTCTATGTGACAATTTATTAGTATAAATTACAATCATCAATGCTCTATTGACAACACTTAAATCAATAGCTCAACTTTTGCTTTCAATACAATTCAATGTTTCTTGTAGGCTTTCAATTTTTTTTTTAATGAATCTGATGACTTTTTCTTATTGTCAACCCCTAACAACTCCAAAATAGGGGTCATTTCTTTCCTCCTAAATAACTTTGCAAATAATTGTGCTCTTCCAATTACAAACTTTTCTTCAAAAATTCATCCCATATTCTTTTAGAGTGTAATTTTACTATTCTTTCAAATAACATATCTTTAGATCAAATATTCTTGAAAAGAGAATCCTCGTCCATCTCCATCAAATTTTCCAACCATAGAAAAAAATTCTATCACCACCTTCAATTTGTTCTTGTACTTGTACATTACCCTGGTCATCAATAATTTCCATGGGTTGTTCTTGAGTAGATGTTCCTTCATCCATATTTTTAGTATCTCTTTTTCAATCATACAACCTTGATATTCTCTTTTTATGCCCCATCACAAATTGCTCAAATTTGAATTCACCTGCATATAAAAATAACACATACAAATACTTTAACCTGTATTTTTGATATACAAAAATCTACTTACATTCAAAAAATTATTGACTTAATCAATTACATGTTTCAGATCATGGTTCCTGAAAATATAACTCTACCTTTGTCAAAATTAGTGCTTTTTTCTCTACAAATTTCCTTAATTAAAGAAAAAAGTAAAACAAAAAGCGAAAAAATAAAAAAAACCTTATCGGTTGAAGTGCTTTTGGTCGAAAGGGTTTCAGCTCTAAACCTTTGACTGAAATTTATTCTCATGGAATGGAGATTCCGAATGGAATGAATGGATGGAATGGAATGGAATGGAATGAAGGAAATGGTTTTGAAAATATATGGTGCCTTGGAGGAGAGAATCCTCTTCAAAAGGGTATAATTTTTTTTTTGAAAATGAAAAAAAGACAATAGTTGATGTCAAATGAAAAACTATCAAATTATGGTAAGTTTGACTTTAAAATGTTATTAAGAGAAAAATATACATCAAAATTTCAAAATACTTTCCCCATGCCCTAGATATTGAACTCACCTATTTAGAAAAAAATAGGGAAAAATGAAGTGTTTTTTATTTTTTTTTTGACGTCAACAGAATGTCGTACTTTTTGTTGAAATTTTTAACATTTCATAATCTACTCTTAAATTGATCATAAAAAAAAAATCAAAACAATTTTTAAAAAATCTAAAAAATTTTAGGAATAAACTTCAACAAGAGTTCTACATTTCATTAATTTATATCATTTTGAAATTCAAAACATAAAGACCACTTTTATTTGGTCGAAGTTGAGATTTTTTTTCATGTTGGTTGATTCCTTTATAAAGTGTGACATAGGTTTGTACTTTTACCCGTATAGCATAGGAGGAACCTTCAATGGAATTCAAAAACTTTAGGAAGATGTGATATATTTTTTGTGTTAGGTTCTTGTAAAGACAAGCCTAGTTATATTGTATTGAGATTTTGACAACATTGTCAATTTGTTGTTAGGACAAATATAATTAGCCATTGATTGATAGATCCAAGAGGCCAATTGTTTGAACCTTGAGGAAAATCTCAATGAGATCATGTAGGAACCCAATTACATAATGTTGAAATCCTAACAAAGTAGCATACCAAATTATTTTTTAGAATAAACTGCCATAGTTAGGTTGAGCCAACAAATCCAAATCTTCTTGTTAAGCCTTCAAGAAAGTTAATTGGAGGTAAATGATTATATATCATTAAGTTAAACCGATCAAACCTAGCTATGCAATGGTGGGATTTTGACAAGGTGGTAGCCAATTGTTAATAAGGCAATTTACACAATAACTATAGAATAGGCTAGAAAATCAATTAAAGATCCTTAAAGAAAGGTTAAAGAAACATAAATCTGGAACCAAAAGCTAAAATTGAACTCATTAACTGTTATGAACTTATAACTACTAAACAAACTAAGATAAACCATTTTAGAATTTCATTGAACATGACAAGAACATATATGTAAAATATATTGGTTCACATTATGTGATTTCCTTAAAAAGAATTCTTTAAACAAAAGAGCCTTGTGTGAGCCTCCCTAAAAATTATGCTTCTTGTGCTTGTTCTGGACCACCATTGGTATTCATCTTTGAATAGATTTTGACATATATTAACCATATAATTCAACTCGTTTTCATCCATATCCATATACTCAAGGGCTACATAAGCATTTAGCATTAAGTGTAATTTTTCTCATCCACAACAATAATCACTGCTAATACCAAGTGCATGCAAATGCCTATTTATTAAGTTAAATGAAGGTATTAAGTAACACATCTGAATCTTCTAAGCATTGAAGTGCAACAATATTTGAAGGGAACTTTGTTGATTGATTTTTCATAACATGATCATGCATGAGGGATTCAATTGGTTTTTCCTTAAGATTTAGTGTTTACTACTCTTTAAGTAAGACCTTAATAGATTGGAAGTTTGAATTGGTGTATTTTGCTGCTCCCATGCTCTACTTTGTCATAGTAAGATCAATTCTTGTCTCCTATATCACTCACCAAATAGATCCTTTAGCTTCATCCAAACCTTCCATAGGGATTAAAGATTGTAAATATAATATTGCAACTCCCTAACAACACAATGACAATGTATGTCTAACTAGTACAAAAATAGTTCGTTGTGTTTCAATTTTGTATTCCAAAATATAAGTATCATGGTAGGTGTTGAATCAATGTGTTTCATTTGTTTTTTTTAGACTACAGGAATCGTTCGGGTATCCGTCCCCCTATAAACTGCAGTGCGCTTGGTAAAAATTTTTCACGTGACCGGTGGCGCTGGTGCAGCAGGCCCTCCGGTACCATGGGTTTGGGGGGAGACTAGACCTCGTGACCTCTTGCTTGCAAGAGGATGCTTTAGCCAATCGAGCTAGGTCCCCTGCCCCATCAATGTGTTTCATTGGTTTCCATTGCAAAAATTATATTGTTTCGTTCTTTCCCAAGATAATTTAGAGAATGGTAGAATCCTTAAATCAATTTTTTGTAGCTTCCACTTCCTTTCCATTATCACTTTCATTGTTTTCATCAACGCGTAGTGAATTCTCGATAGACCAGGGTCGGCGAACATGGAAGAAAAGCCTATGAAAAAGGCCACCTATTTCTTTTGTCACTGTCACTCTGAAGCGTGTATGACATGATAATACTATTACATGTATGTTTACGTGGGATTCACTTGGCTATTCTCACAACGTTTAAAACCTCCCACTCTATTTTTAAAACTTTCAAAATATCCGTCTGTCTTTGTGACTTCCATCATCCCTCCCATAACTTCCGCTTGTGTTTTGGTGGTCCATTTTATGCATGTCATATACATCTTATATGATTTTATATGCACATGACATGCCATTTTTTTGGGGAGATTAGCCACATCCTCTATTAAAATCTCATGTTACTTATATTTAATTAAATGCCTTTAAGTGTTTGTAATGATGCCAAATCAGTCCCAATAATTTTAGGGTCACATCATCAAATATGATGCCACATCAACATACTTTTTGTTGAGGTATTCAAAAAGACTTAAAAAAAAGTGATAATTTTAGGGTTACATCATCAAATATGATGCCACATCAATATACTTTTTGTTGAGGTATTAAAAAAGGCTTAAAAAAAAGTGAGACTAATAGTGGTGCACGAAGTCATGTTTTATTGGTGCGCTGATGTGGCATCACATGATTTGTCAATTTGTGTACTTTATAGTTAGAAAGTGTTTTACAATTGAATATTAAAATGCTCCACTATAGAACCCACTGAAAACTACACTATTGGAACCCACCCCACTATTGGGCCCTCTCAGATACCATTTTTTCCTTTACGAATAGTTTTGTCGGTACCGGAACAAATTGGTGTCCATGGCCTTGGTTCTATCATGCTGCTTTCTTACGCAGTCAAGGAATGCCAGGAATTTCTCCACTACAGGTGGGATGTGGAATTCTTACGACAACAATTGTAAGGAGGGCACTTTATTTATGTAAAAAGTAGCCGCACGTTATCTGCATGAGCTGGTGTCGTTAATGAAGTCATGCAAAACATTGATCAGGTCGGAGAGCAAGGATTGAGCACTTGGAGAGCATATCCCACGCCCTTCAAAATATATAATGTTTTTTTCTTTTATTCTTACATATTAAGTAATAATATTTCTCTTCCGAGATTTATAACTTATTTATAATTTTAATAATTTCTAATGAATGTTAGTTATATTTAATGTTTAATATATTAATGTTTTAATAACTATAAAATATATATTTAATAACATTATTATATTTAATTATTTATACTAATGAAAATTTGTTGTTTATGATATTTTATTTAAATAAAAGATTTTTTTTTTTTTTTTATAAAAAGATACACATTAAAATTAAATAAATTAAATGTCAAGCTTATCTTAAATTTAATGTTACAAATATGTTATTTGAGATGTAGATGTTAGATTATTTGAAGTGTTGGAGATTTCAAATTTGATTCTACAATTGTTTTCAATGAAATGATTTCTTATCACTTCATGACTACAATTGTTTATTCTTTCTTGATAAATATTGGACACTCTAAACAAAATTAGAAAGTAAATAGTTTAAGGATTTTTTTTAGATTCCAATTAGAAATTTGGTTTAAATATGGAAAAAGAACAAGGCAGTGGTGGATCAAAAGGATAGCAAGATAATATTCTCTCATAAAAAAAAATTATAATGTCAAATATTTCTACACATAAGATCTAGTTCCTTTTATGTCACATACAAATATTTATGATTGTTTGAAAAAAAAAAATATAAAAAAATTCATAGACTTGGTTTTCGCTGACCATAAGTGGTTGAATGAGGATTTAGTACTTAAACATTTAAATACTGAACTTTTATTAATGTAGGAAATGAGATATTTATATTTTAAGAATTTTATACTTTTTTATTAGAAAATATTGTGTACAAATATAAATTGTAATACATTTTGTTTTATTGTATACAACTTTCTTTTGTTTGGTACAATAATTGACTTTTTTCTATTCAATGTTTTGGTCTCAATCTTAGTATATTTAACTTTTCAAGGATATGATTCTTTTATGTGATACATGAATATTTATGAATGATTAAAAGTAATGATTCATAAAAAATTCACAAACTTGGTGATTGTTAGGTGTAGATAGATAAAAGGTGATTTAATACTTAAACATTTGAATTGATTTGACTTATTAATGCAAGGAGTGTCATATTTTTATTTATAATTATAAGTTTAATAATTTTAAACTTTTATGATTAGAAAAAATTAAGTGTAATATATTGGAATAAATAATTTATTTTTAGTTCATGTTTTTCTTGTAACTTTTTATTTTTTGTTAGTATGATTGTCTTTTCTCTATTGAATGTTTTTGCTTACATACTAGTATGTTTAACTTTCTCAATTTTTTGTAGAGCTTATTATTTTTATAAAATTTGAATATATATGATTTCACATATTACACCATACAAGATTTGATTCCTTTATTTCACACATTAATATGTTTAGCTTTCTCAAATTTGTGCAAAGCTTATTATATTTTATAAAATTTGTTATTTGTAATTATGATTTCAAATCATAATTATAAATAATAAATTTTATAAAAAATAATAAGCTTTGCACAATTTTTTTGAATTGATTATGTAATACCTAAGAATTTAAGCAGGTTACATAGTACATATTGCACTCAAAAAGAGAATAACGAGTCTAGGAGACCACAAACCAACACAGATATGAAAAAATGTTACATATGTGAACAATTTTTAGTGCTCAAAGCCATAACAACCTAGATATTATAGCTTTCACTGTATACATCCATGTCATAAAACCCAATGGGTGGATTGATATTTAAGATGTCATTGTTTCTAACCACCTCTAGCTTGCAATCACCCTTAGTAATCCTCTAATTTTCTTTGAGACCCATGTCTTCAAGGAGAATATTATATATATAGTTGTTATTCCTTTCCTAAACTTCCAAGTAGTTCTTCACAAAATGATCATTTCCATTCCTAGCATAGGGCCAATATTTGGTTGTCTTTACCTCAAATCTCAAGACATTGACTTGGCATGTGTCCAAAAGCTCCCACAACTTCTCTTTAGTCACCTCCAATGTTAGAGTAACTTGTAGGGAAATAGAAAAAGATGAGCATTCTGTAAGACATGGTAAAGTGTCTCTTCCTTCCTTGCAAACAACCCTCATTTTTTTGCTTTTCACAAGAAAACAAAGAATATTAGTAGTTAAAATCAACCAAAAAATATTAAATATTTACTCACACCTTTAACATAACCAAATACAAATTCTTGCCATGAAAAGTTACTCTTGCTATATCCCACCATCCAAATCAACAAAAACTAAAAGCCAAATTTCTTTAGCAAAGAAATGGTCAAAGAAAATATGGTTCACGGTTTCAAGAATTTCACATATAGAGTATAGGTTATTAATAGGTTGGACATGCTTCAGATTGATAGGTAACTTTTTCGATAAGAGTAACCATTTAAAATAGGTTTTCTTTGTTTTAATCACATTAGACCAAGAGTGTTTAAGAATCTTAAATCATTTCCCATTACTAAAGTTCAATTACCAACAATCATTAAGGTGCAAGTGATAACCTCTTAGGACTTTGACAAAGAGTTGTAGATGTTTTGGAGTTCACCTTGTAGAGGACAATTCTATTCCACCACTTCAAGTTGTCATAAATTATAGTTTCAAGACTTATTTGGGAAAAAAATTGAATTTCTCATTGGATTTTCTTGAGACTATATTTCCTCCTTCGGGAAGTGGTAAACCATACTCAATACTAAGAGAAGCCCAATACTTGGTCTATTTATTATTCATTATGTTACCAAATTCTTTGATGCCTTTACTATCCGAGAGCTCTTGAAAAAACAATTGTGTTAGAGAGTCATGGGCTTTTTCTTCCATTGAAGATTCCACCATACTAACCTGGAGCTAATTTTTTTCTCCTCCTTATTATGTGCCTTATTTCCTTTGATCCATTTCATGACATTTTCCCTTTCCTTCTAGAGACTCTTGAAGACATTAGAGCCAAAAGGAGATAAAGAGAAATTTCCAAACAAGAAGTCATGAGGATGTAGGCCCTTCCAAATCCTAGCCTATTTATGGACTACCATTTGAATGTCATTCCTCACTAAATTTTTTTAGGTCTCTATACCACTAAGAGAATTAACATTTCATTTAGAAGCAAGCACAATTACTTGTAGACTCAAGTATTTAAGTCCAAGGCCACCATTATATTTATCTAAAAAACACCAATCACACTTGATAGTAGATTTATGTCTCTTTCCTTTCCCATTAGACCAAAGGAACTTCATAATTCTCTTTTGAATTTCATTCACTTGATAGTTACAAAATAACCACATTGAAGCATAATATAAGCTATAGGAGGATATTTGTTTTGGAAAACTTGTACTCTACCAACCAAAGAAAGATATTATCTAATCTACTTGGAGATTTTGTCTTCAATATTACTTTAATCTAATCTCACATTGACTTAAGGGGAAGATTGATTTCAAATGAGATTCTTAGGTATCTCACTTGTAGGTTCAATCCACCCATAACATCTTAATTTTTTTAAACCAATAATGATTAGAAGAATAATTCTAGCTAGTACCACAAAATTTCTTTTAGAAATATTCTCTCTAGATGCTTTGCAAAATATTTCTATCTTGCTCATCAAGCTCTTAAAACTCTTTTCCTCCTAATTCAAAAAGATTACAATGCATCTGAAAATTGTACATACTTAGGATTTTTTCCTCATTAGGAAGTGTAAGTACTTTGACATCCATTCCATTACTCATATCTCTTGACAAACAAAATCTGGCATCAAAGGTGATCACAAAAAGAGCAGGGGCTAGTAGACAACCTTTCCTTGTTGATCTTTACGGCTAGAAGGGTTCATAGAAAGAACCATTTATATCAACTTGAGAAATAGTTCATCCTTGAATAAGATATCTACCATTTGAAAAAAATTGTTAGGAAAACAAAAAGCTGCAAAATTCATTATTATAAATGACCATTCAACCCTATCATAAGAATTTTCAAAATCAAGGAAGAGCATTCCATTTTCTTAGTTTGTTACATTAGCCTAATCAAGTATCCTCCCAACTAATAATAATATTTTTCAAGATATACCTACCCTTGAAAAAGCTAGTTTAAGTATTACTAACAAAAGTAGGGAGAATATCAATAAGTATTAGAGCTAAAGAATTAGCAAACAATATGTAAGAAACATTAAGGAGGGTAATGGGCCTGTAGTTTCTAATTTGAGATCTATCCCCTTTTGGAAAAATCTTGATGATTCATCTATTAATATTTCTTCCCAAAGATCCTTTGCTAATAACTTCAAAATAAACCTATAAGGTAACTTCACTAATCTAGTTAATTTTTTTCTTATAAAATTGTAGAAAGCCCATCTATGCTTGGAGATTTATCCTTTTTATATGTTCTAATATCCTTTACAATCTCATCCTTAGAGATATCTCTAGTAGGCCAATCATTGTATTCCTCTTTAATTTTCCTAGGGATGACTTGTGTACAATGAACTTGGGCTCTTTTACAGTCCACATTGCTATCTTCAACAAAGAAAATATTTTTATAGAAAGATTGAAATTCATTTATACCAAATAAAGACCATTTATATGTTGATTATTCACCTAGATTGATCCAATTTCTTCCCTAGCATTTTTCTCCTAAGTTATATAATTAAAGAAGAAATCAAAACCTTTATCTCCATTTTTGAGCCAATTTATTTTAGCCCTAACTTTTAAACCACGAATCTTCTTAATTTACAATTTTCTCAAATTATGCTTGAATCTCACCAATTCCTCATTCAAGGACTCATGCAATTGAGATTAGATAGAGATAAAATATTATTGGAGCAATTCTCAAATCTCCTTCCATCAAAGGCTCTTTTTTCCGCACAACCTAGAATAGGGACCTTGAGTTGCTAACATTGGTATCCTATTTGTCAATAGTAGAGATTTTTTTTAGCAAGATCCTATCAATTAAATTTTTTAGCAAATATTAACTTCTTATATTAAAAATAATTTAAATATTTTAACACATGCATTAGATGGACCTTTGGTTATTGATGATTTAGAGATATTACATGTATTGATAATTGTGTGATTGAAAGGTTTAACAAATATTAGTGATTTGGAAAAGGCTATGAAATCTAGGTTGAGCAAGTGACTAGATATGGACTCTTTTGCATTGAAAGAGGTGTAATATTATATAAGGAAATTGAGGAAAAAATAAATAATGATCTCCAAATACTAAGAAAATAAGAATCTATCTATAATTTGGTAGTAAGATATATATATATATATATATATATAATGTTTGATAGATGTTATTCATTACATATTTTTTTAATTTTGTATGTTTTTGGTGGAGTTACTATTGGAAGGAGAATATAATTGTAAACTATATATTTTAAGTAAATCTATATCTTTTAGTATTTAAAATTACTTAAATAGTTTCCTTGTTGATATCTTGTTTACTTTGACATACACCATAATAGAAGTTCACATGCACATCAATGTTATAAAAAAAAAAATATCCATGCCCTTTTTCATTACTATTTTTGGTAAAATTTGACTAGATTGTCCTTTGTGCAATAAAAAGTCTACAAGTGGGATATTCTTGTGTGAATTAATCTCATGACATTACCCTACCTTGCATAAGATCTACTTGTGCAAACTTGACCTAGTAATTATCAACCCTATAGTTTTAAAATTTAAATTCAATTTAAACATTGACAACACCCTCCCACTAATCATTGTGAGCTTATCTAATGCATGTTTATCTTGATTTGCATGTTGTATTTTACTTAAAAAAATTCATTTAAGCATTTAAAATGAACAAAGATTATTAGGACAATGAGGATTTATCAAAAGAGCATTTTCATTTAGAGAAATGTAATAACATTTTCTCATAACATATATCATCATGTTTCTAATCATTATTCATATGTCATGGAATTGGTTTGATTAGGGCTCTAATTGAGGAGAAAAAAATCCTCACAATTTAGCACATTCCCTAAAAATGTTACTAAACACTTTCTATCTATATTGAGTTTCAAATATTAGAAGATCAAGGCAACTAAATTCTAAACATCAATTATTTGCTAGTTGATTCTTATGCTATAGATTTATATTTGCACACTAGTTCTATTTCTCAGACATGGATATGAACCAAAGCAATACTTTGAAACATTTATTGATCATCTAGGGATCTAATTGAAGATAACACAAGCCTCACAATTTAGTAGATTTTGTAATGATGTTTGTAAACATTGTCAATCCATAATAAAGTGTAAATGTTAACATATTAAAAATAATTTCAAAAATTAAGTTTTTACTAGTTGATTATTGGAATTATAGATTGAAGCTTGTACACATATTTGAACCAAAGAAAAGAACACTTAATTCACATATTTAAAAGCATTTATAAAATCAAGTCCAAAACCTCTTTAACACTTCAATTAATCAACATCTACATCTCAAAAAGCATCACATTTAATTCTTTTAATTTTAATGTCAATCAATTAATAATTTATTTATTTATTTTTAATAAAACAAAATAAACAATTAAATATAGTTAACATTAATAAATATTATAAATAAGATATAATCTTTAAAAAGAAGGGGTTATTATTAAAGTCATAAGAAAGATAAATCATTTCAATTTCTTAACACATAAAATGAACCCACACTTCTTAATATA